>JAJEJO010050910.1:0-47292 GCA_020662805.1 Glaucomys volans | reverse complement strand
CTTGCTCAGTATTGATTACCTGTCTATGCCTCTGTTGGTTTATTTTGATCTTGATTTTTTAAAAATGGATTCAAACCTATTTAAAAGTAGAGAGAAGAACATGATCAACTTGCACGATGTTCTCCAGATTCAGCAATGACCAAGATCCTGTGCCCTCTGCTTTGGCCATCTCGGAATCCTTTCAGTTGCTGAAGTGTTTGCGGCACATCTCCGACGTGGTACCCGCCCCTCCCAACATGTGACTCAGGTACACAAAGTTGTGGAAGCCGCCAAGGTCTCTCTCACAGCGACCTGGGGCTTCAACACTATTTGGCATCCTCTGAAAACGAGCTGGGGTTATCCGAATCTCCCCAGCAGTGTGAAAGACATCTTTTCCAGCTTGTTGACTTCTGCCGGGATCTGGCTGAGGCTTGCCTCCCATTGGCTGTAAATTCTCTCAATCTGGACACCTGTTGGCGGGGAGAAGCCCGCTGCGTGTCCCCAGGAAGCTCTGCCTTCTGCAGCTGCCCGTCCTCCTCCTTGTCTGTGAATGGAGCTGGGCTCAGGTGTGTGTTCTTGGGGACATTTCTCAGGAGAGGGTGTCTGGGTCGCCCTGAGGACCTGGAACCTGGCATTGCCCTGTCTTCAGATGCCGAGTTTGCTCAGCGGGGTCAGGATGGCAGCTTGGTCTCTCCACAGTCAGCTCAGATTCAGGGCCAGTAGCCACTGATTATTGTCCAAAACAGGCCATTTTTTTCAAGAATTGAAGGTGAGAGGGCAGAACAGCGATCAAAAGTGCAAATCTTAGATACTGACATGCAGACGACAGTGCTTTACGTATGTAAAGCTGCAAAATAATTTCATTCAGGTTGATTCAAATTAACCTATATGTTCAATGGAAATTCCAATCAAAATCTCAGTATATTTTTTTTTGTAGAAATGGTCCAGCCAAATATAAAATTCATAAACAAATACAAAGAACCTAATTGATCAGGATGACTCTGAGAAAGAGCCACCGAGAGACCAACCGTGAGGCTCGAGATGCTCTGTAGTAATAGAGGCAGAAGGACAGGCGGGGACCCAGGGATCCAGAGCAGGATGGAGAACCCAGAGATAAAGCAGCACGTTCATGTTCTCCTCAAAAGAACACCTTGAATCGTAGACGGCATTGATTCAAAGTGGGTCACGTGCCCAAATGTAAACCCCAAACTAAAATGTTCGGGGCTGGGGTGGAGCTCGGGGGTGGAGTGTGGGCCTGGTGTGCGGGAGACCTGGGGTCCATCCCACCACCCACAGAAATGTAAACTAAGCCGGGCGCGGTGGCGCATGCCTGTAATCCCAGCGACTTGGGAGGCTGAGGCAGGAGGATCGTGAGTTCAAAGCCAGCCTCGGCAACTCAGCAAGGCCCTAAGCAACTCAGTGAGACCCTGTCTCTAAATAAAATACAAAAGAGGGCTGGGGATGTGGCTCAGTGGCCGAGTGTCCCTGAGTTCAATCCCCAGTTCCCAAAAAAAAAGAAATGTAAACTACCTGAAAATGGAAAAGCTGGAGAGGCTGAGAAAGCCTCCGTGCTTTGGCGTCAGCCGATGGCTTCAGAGACGCAGCAGTAAGAGCGCAGCCTGCTCAAGGAGAATATCACAAGCAGGCCTGCATCAGAAGGAGCCCTCCTCCGCGGAAGACTCTGGAAAGCAAAGGAAAGGACAGGCCACCGGGGCCAGAAAACACTGGCGAATCACAGGCTCGACAAACCACGTGGCCAGCAAATGCAGGGAAGGCGTGGAGCTCAGGCACAGGGGACCAAGGGGAGAAGGGAGGAGAGGAGCCCAGCTTTGGATGAAGAGCAGGAGAGTCAGTGGACCTCACTGAGGGGCGAGGTGTGGCACTGAGGACGGGAGGTATCCCATCACAGAGCAGAAATCAAACGGATCTGTTTTTCATGTATGAATTTTTGGATGTTTTGTCAAATTCATTTTCTGGAAATCCTGGGCATCTTCCGTTTTATTCCATTCTGATCCGTAATACACAATATCCAATGAAGGTATGAGCGTCATCAAAGGTTATCCATAAATCATGTTCTGAGACATTCCGAGGAGCACTTTAGAATTCGATCGTTCTCACACACTACGGGGCAGACGCCGTGCGACTTGCTCTGCTTCCAGCTTTAGTCTTTCTGTGCCATGACTGTTTCCAATAATCGCAGTCATTTGCCAAAAATTCCAAAAGAAGAAGTTTTGGCCATCTGTTTATTGAGTGGTTTGATTAAAGATTTCCAAGTGTTTTGGCATCAAACCCAGTCCGAATCTAGAAGACCAGATCATGTCGGTGACACATCCCTGGTGCCACTCTGAGCCACTGAGGGATTTATAAACAACTGTCTCCAAGGCCACCAGTTCTGGAGTCCCTGTTAGCACTGTCACAGACGTTGGGAGAGTTCACAATATGAAAAAAAAGATTCAAAAACAGTTTCTGTTTTTGTTTTCTTTTTCCCCTCCAGTACTGGGGATTGAACTCAGGGTCCTGCCGCTGAGCCACATCCCTCAGCCCTTCTTACCTTTTATTTTGAGACAGGGTCTTCCTAAGTGGCCCAAACTGGCCTTGAACTTGTGATCCTCCTGCTTCAGCCTCCTGAGTTCCTGGGATTACAGGTGTGCACCATCACACCCAGCAAAAAATACTCGTAAGTTTCGATATTTGCAACTTTTATTTCAATTAGAGGTATGTTGCAGCTTAAGATTCACTTATAAATTATTTGTTTTCCACAAATGGTTCCAACTATATTTGTTTCATGCTTTCTTAATATAATAATAGCACATCTTCTACCATAATGCTGTGTGACACTAACCTTTGAATTATAACTGGAAAAACAAATAATTATATCAGCAATGTTGAACATCTAACTGAATTTTTACATCTTGCATGTTCAAAAATAACAAATGACATGTTCTTCATAGAACGCATGTTCAAAGCCTTGCTTTTATTTAGTGACTTGAATAAAAATTAAGTCATTATTCAATTCTCTTAATTGGCTTTTCTTTTGAGGCGTCTGATAACACGCACATTAAACTGGCATCGTTTAACAGTGGAATTCTGCTCACGAAGCAGCTCAGTAACAGGGATCACCGCATCCTGTAAATTCGCAAGAAAACCTGAAACTGAAGAAGAATGAGATGAACCAGCAGTGACCCTGGTCTCCCGAGGAGTCCTGCTCCCTGCCTGACCCCCGCCCTGCAGCCCCAGCTCAGCGCTGCTCGCTGCTCTCGCAGCCTTCGGGTAATTGCTGACTTTGAAGTTGGCGCAGGTGTTTCTCAGCAGATCTGCATCTTGGGTTTCTCACGTGACCCGTGAGATCACTGCTTCTGCTGCTGTGGCTGGCAACTGGTGTGTCCCCCAGAGTTTCATGCTGGAAGCTTAGTCCCCAGCCTGGGGATGGAGATGGCAGAGCCTTTAAGAGGTGGCCCCGGGCTGGGCGCGGTGGCGCACGCCTGTAATCCCAGCACTTGGGAGGCTGAGGCAGGAGGATCGCGAGTTCAAAGCCAGCCTCAGCAACTTAGCGAGGCCCTAAGCAACTCAGTGAGACCCTGTCTCTAAATAAAATACAAAATAGGGCTGGGGATGTGGCTCAGTGGTGGAGTGCCCCTGGGTTCAATTCCCAGTACCAAAAAAAAAAAAAAAGAGGTGGCCCCAGGGAGGCCAAGGGGGTGCTGTCCTTGGAAGGATTGTGGCAGTTTGCATGGGCCCCGAGTCAGCGCCTCTGTGGACCCCGAGTTGTTATGGAGGGCAGGACTGGCCTCTCCCTCTCTGTGGCTTCTGTGCCTCTGTGTGATCGCTCCCCATGCCCACTGCCCATGGTGCCAGCCACCACGAGGCGGCCCAGCCAGGCGACTCCTCAAGGCTGACCCTGCTGCTTGGGCTCTCAGCCTTCAATACAGTGAGCTGAAGAGAACTCCTTCCTGCACGAGGTGCGGAGCCTGGGCATGTGTTACAGCACCAGAACACTGGCTCGTGTGTAGGGGACGACAGGCTCTCGCAGACACTCGGTGCAACTCGTCAGCAGCATTCCTGAGAAACACAAGTGGAGTCACTTAAGTGTTTAGATTCAGCTTGCATTTCCATCATCTTGTTTTTCTCAGCATGGTCCCAAAAGGGCTTCTTACAAATATAAAAAGTGATGAAGTTAAGTCACGTCCTAAAATACACAAGTCCACCGTGGTGGAGCTGGCCCCGGGCAGCAGGGGCACCACATGAGGCTCTCCTCCCACCAAGCCCCAAGACTGAAGGGGTTCCCTGCCCTGGCTGGTGGGCTGGGCCCACTTGGTTTCATCAGGGAACTTCGAATGTTATAACTTGTCTTCAGTTATAGAGAAAGGGGACATCTGGTCACCGGTCCTCCTGGGTTCTAGGCAGGATTCAGGTGGCGCCATGTCTGTGCTGAGTTTCACACCCATGAGCAGATGACGGTGGCAGAGCCAGACCCCAGGTCAGCAGAAGGGGCCGAGGGGTAGGCCACCTTCTCTCCTGTCACCCACTGAAGTCACCCCTGAGGCTGGCCGTGCCTGGGGGGTTTCATCCAGGGCTGGAGAGGGTTCCTAGTCTGCCCAGCCTCCTCCTCTGCCTTCGGTTCCTGGTTCCACCTCGGGAGCCTCGGGACACTGCCACTGTGCCGGGCACCAGCGTCAGGACAGCAGCCCGAATCTGAGTCCCTTTTGCAGCTTTAACCCCCTCATGCCCTGGGCAAATCTGTTAACCTGCCCGTGCCTCAGTTTCCTCTCCAATTAATCCTCCCCAGCCTCCTCTCTGAACCTCAGAAGGGTTGGCATGAGAACTAAGCACATCTTGGAGAGGGGCGCTCTATAAAACAGAGCTGTCATTACAATAACCCTAATTACAGGCCCTCGCAGTCCCGAGGAGGGCCCTGCAGACACAGGACGGGGTCTGGCCTGGAGACACCCTGGCTGCCCCCGTGGGCCTGGCTCTCGCCTGGCTCTGGTGGCTGTGGCCGGCGTCTGGGGCTGGGACTTCCTGCTGCTCTGCGGGCCCCACACACCTCCGCCGCGGCTCCGATGCACCTGTCACCCTGCTTGGGGGTGGTCCTCAGTGGAAAGGTGGTCTGGAGAAGCAGGAGGGGGGGTGGCCACCCGCCGAGTGCCCCCGAGTCAGGGCAGAGCTTCAGCAGAAGCCCCATCCGGGCTGCTCCCGGGCCAGCTGCACCGCCTGTGGCCAGGCTGAGGCCCCGTGCCACCCGCCACAGCAGTGGCTCTGTGGCTTTGCGGCCTCCCTGAGGCTGTCCGGGGAGGACTTGGGTCAGACCTCACCCCGAGATCGATGCTTTTAAAAAGTTTTCCACAAAAACAGCCGGGCGTGGTGGCGCACGCCTGTGATCCATGCGACTCGGGAGGCTGAGACAGGAGGATCGCGAGTTCAAAGCCAGCCTCAGCAACTTAGCGAGGCCCTAAGCAACTCAGTGAGACCCTGTCTCTAAATAAAATACAAAATAGGGCTGGGGATGTGGCTCAGTGGCTGAGTTCAATCCCCGATACCTCCCTCAAAAGAACAGGATCTCGCAGGGTGCAGTGGCGCACGCCTGTAATCCCAGCACTTGGGAGGCTGAGGCAGGAGGATTGCTAGTTCAAAGCCAGCCTCAGCAACTTAGCGAGGCCCTAAGCAACTCAGTGAGACCCTGTCTCCAAATAAAATACAAAATAGGGTTGGGGATGTGGCTCAGTGGCCGAGTGTCCCTGAGTTCAATCCCTGGTTCCAAAAACAAAAAAAGGTTTTCCACAAAAGCAGCACAGGAACTGGAGCTTCTGGGACCTTCTGAGTTGCTCTGAAGGCCAGTTTCCAGCTGTGGCTCCATCAGAAAAGAAGAAACAGAAGGAAAGACAGGGAGAGAGCCACCCTGGCCCATCCCTCACACGGGGTGGCCACCGTGTCCCTCTGTGCCTCCCTTCTCCATGGTCCTGACCTGAGGAATTCCCACGTCCCTCCTGAAGGGACTGGGCCACCCTGGCCCGCAAGGCCCGGGGGTCCCCCACCAGCAAGGCCCAAGTTCCTCCCCAGACTCGCTAGCTCGGAGAGGAACGTGGCTGCCCATCCTGTGGCCTGTCCCTCTGCCACAGGGTATGATCTCATACCCTTCAACCTCCTGACCAGCCCAGGCAGGAGGTGCTGAGGCTGCTGCGGCCTCCCCAGCCAGTGACGGAGACCCCATCTGAGCAGCGCAGGTGGCGTCAGGCCGAGGACATGGGCTCCAGCCCCCGATGGGAGCTGTGCTCCACTCGGCAGCTGGACAGCCCTGTGCCCAGCCTGCGCCCGGTGTCCATGAGGTCATGGCAAGGACAGAGCACAATGATCAGTCAGTCGTAACCATGGCCACCGTCACCGCAGCGGAAAGGTCTCAATGAGGGGCACAGGCAGACACGGGCTCCCCTCCGCCCACCCCTCACTCCCAGCCAGGGGCGGCGGCCTGAACGCAGCTGGCAGGTGGGGCGGGCGCTCTGTCGGGGCATCTGGAGAACTGCAGGGTGTTCTCCAGAACCTCCCCAGCCTTGGCCCACTGGATGCCAATGCCACTGTCCCCTCCCACATGTGACCACCAAAGATGTCTCAGGAGGTGCCTGCACCCCGGGGGACACAGCTGTCCCTCTGAGCACAGCTGAGGTGGGAGTCCTCAGCCTCGGAGCCTCCGTTCCCCTTTCCATGAGGGGGAGAGGATGACTGTGACCTCACCAGGCACACAGGGGTCCCTGAGACCTGTGTGGAGAGACGCTCTGGGCTCTGTCGCTGGCTGGTGGGGCTCTGAGGACCAGCGATGCCAGAGCCCCGCACCCAGGGCGCAGCCGGCTGGCTTGGGCTGTGTTCAGCTCTGATGCCACTGGGCCACCGGCACGAAGGGAGGACTGGCCACTTGCCACGATCCCTGCTGTCCCATCCCACCTCCTGCTCTTCCTCTCACCTGGGAGGTGCCCAGCCTGATGGCCTCTCTTGGAGCTGGTCTCTCGCCTTATGCTCTGACTACCAGTCAGTAAGTCGGTTGAACACGCACCCCACACTGACCAGGGACGGGGCCCTGATGGGGGTAAGATACAACCTGGACCTAGAATTCACAGCCTGATGACTGGGGGCAAGACGAGCTCATGGGTAAGGAGAGCTCAGGAGGCAAGATCCTGCTCCACGCAGGCCCTGCACATAGTGTGTGCTTAGAAGTACTTGGAGGCCGAGGAGAGAGGGCCGAATCTGGAACAGGGGCGTGAGGCTGTGTGTCCTGCCCGGCCTCTCCTCGTGCTCCGCACCCGGCCCACAGTTTCCATGCCCACTGGGCTTTGACAGACGTTGACTGACACTGGCAACAGGCCGGCTGCATGCCAGGAGGGCTTCTGGGGAAGCAGGCTCACCTCCGCCCCGAAGGCCAGGCAGAGTCCTGCGGGTGTGTTAGTGGCAACGGGAGTCCCCCAGGCCTCCAGGTTCCCAGCGGTGCTCACCCAGGGCCTTAGCGCCTGACTCCAGGTGGAGACAGGATCTTTACAGAGGTGACCAAGGTGGAGTGAGGTCATCGGTGGGCCTAGGCCGACTTGACTGTCCTTGTAAGAGGAGACCAGGACACAGACCCAGAGGACGCAGGCAGCAGCATTCTCTGAAGGCCCGGGAGTCAGGGCCAAGGCTGAGCAGAACCACACGGCTGGAAACTCACCGGCCTGGAAGGATCGGGCCAGAGGTGAGGCCTGCGGGTCTCGCTGGCACCGGCTCCTGACCCGTCCTCAGCTGCCTGGGGACAGGCCCAAGCACAGTGTAGCCAACCTCCCCACGGCTCAGCAGACCACAGGGGTGCTTGGCACCACGAGGCCATCCATCCCCACCCCTTCCTTGGCTTTTGAACAGTCTGATAACGATTTTAACACCGTAGCTTTCCTTCAGACTCTTAAAGATGTTGTTTTAAAACATGAGTCTGAAGAGGACCCACAGCACCAAAGAAGGTCAGGAAACCCCCTCTGGAAAGCTGCCAACCTGTGCCCACCCTGCAGCCGACCCTGGCGGAGGCTGCCCTCCCTCCCTGCCTGCGTCCCTCCTCCGGGACTGTGGCCTGTGCTGGCCTCTATGCAGATCGGGCCAGACAAGCTCACTGAGCACCCACCGTGCTTTACAGAGAAAGTCCCCCGTTCCCCTTCCTGGAAATCAGGGCCCGGCCCCAAGCCCCCTGATCTGGTCTGTCCCAGAGCAACGCGCAACGCGTGTTTCACGTGGATGGTGCCCAGTGAGCGCTGTCAATCAGGCCTCAGTCCCGGCCGGGCTGGCTCCTGGAGTCTCCAGGCCCAGTCTTACCCTCCCCCAGAGGGACGCCCCTGTTTTCTTGGCTCACAGGTCTTGGGGTGAGGTCATCCCTGGAGCTCCCTGAGGAGGGGCTGGAGAGGAGCTATTACCCTCTTATCAGATCCTTTCTGTTGGGGGCTGGCAGCAGGCCACAGGGCCCCTGCCCACGCAGGGACCAGGGCAGGGGGCAGGTAGGGGGGCACCTCCCTCTGACTCCCACGTCCAGCCCTGGAGAGAGGGCTCCTTCCCACAGATGCCCCCAGGTCCTTTGGGACAGGGGACCCTGTGGCTGTCTGATCTATTGTCCCTGAGGCTGCTTTCCAGCAGCAGGTTGGCACAGGATGTCCCACCTGGGAGGCAAGGAGCTCTGGGGAGGAGCTGTCGCATTTTATCGACTGATCTGGTGCCAGGAAAGTCATTCGCTGGTGGGTGCCGGCCAAGCTCCTGGAGAAGTGGCCGTGCACTCCTCAGGGCGCCCCTGCTGGACGCCATCTCCAGAGTGCGAGTCTGTGGTGTGGGAACCTCCTGCAGCGCCCCTGGTGTCCCTGTGAGCAACTGCGTGCTGTGTCCTCTTCAGACTTCAGAAAAGACACGCAGGGCCTTGCAGCTGGGGGACCGTGGTCAGCCACAGGAGTGCCTCTCCACCGTTCACCCTGTCCCCGCTGCCTTTGAGAGCTCATCCTCATGGCTAGCTCTGTGTCCCTCCCAGGAGTGGAGCTGGCTGCGTGGGCAGGGAGGCCGGGCGGGGGGGGGCTGGCCCCAGGCAAGGCACTGAGCCCCTGCAGGAGGCCCGCTGGTGCTCTGGTGTGGACACGCTCGCCTTGGCGTCCCGGCCCAGATCTTCCTCCCTCTGTGCAGGCCAGGACCACCCTAACCGGGAGGAGCAGTGGGGCCCCCAGGACTTGCTCCTTTTCCAGGGAGTGTCCTGATGCGCCTTCTCCCACCCGTGGAGACACTGCGAGCACCTGGGAAGCAGGAGCGTGTGGGAACTCGCCGTCAACCCGCCACACGCCAGCCCCAGCGCAGGGCAGCCCCGCAAAGCCAACGGGCAGCAGGGGCCGCAGCCTCCTTCTCACCTGGCCTCTCTCATCCAGTGTCCTCCGTGGACTGGAAGGTCCCGTGTCCTCCCAGCAGAGGTCCCGGTGCCCCTGCCCCTTGCCTCCCTCGACTCCCCATGCCTGTCCTCGCTGTGCCCACTCATGCACGGTCGGTCCCGGGCCTCGTCCACAGCCTGCAGCAGACATCAGCTGCTGATGGTTCCCAGACCCCTGGGTCTCTGCCCAGAACCAGGCTCGCATTTGTGGAGTGGATGAAAGAAGGGACGGCTGGGTGGCCACGGCTGCCAGCTGCGTTGGGCAGTACCCAGCAGCACCCTGCTTGGACTGTGCCCCCTCCATCTGGCTTTGCCTCTGCTCCTGCTGGTTTTGTTGTGCCGCTCTCCGCGGGTAGGGTCCATGCACCCAGGGACTCATTGTGCTGGACCTGGCTAGGGAGCAGGTGGGAGCCAGTGGGGGTAGATGCTGTAGCTGACAGGTGAGGTCAGCAGCTGGGCGAGCCCAGCCCTGTTCTACGGTCACTGCAGAGGGCTTCCTGCACCTCCTTCAGGTCACCACTTGGCCACAGGGAGTCTAGGGCTCCCAGCTCTTGATGAGACCTTGGGGGCAATGTCTGGGACCCTCCACAAGGGCAGGTGGCTCTCTGGGGACAGGCAGGTTTTGCAGGAGCCTTGCGTATCTGCATTTTGGCATGACACCCCCCACTTTGCAGCCACGGAGCACGAGGCCAGGCTTGGTGGCTCCACTCAGGCTCTGCTTCCTCTCCTCTGCTGGGTTGGGGTCGATGTGGCTGGAATAGAGAGCAGTGCTGAGGTGGGTCCTCTTCTCCCAGGAAATGCTCTGAGTGGAAGGGGATGCCCATGGCTGCCCCGTGCAGGATGGTGGAGACCGGAAGTGGGTGGCAACGGCTTTGAGGAAGAGAGCTGACCCTCTCCTGCTCGTCAATGACTCAGGGCAAACGGTGAGAGTTGAGCGCCCCAGCCAGCACTTAGGAAGCCTCACCTTGCAGGCAGAACCAAGGACCAGGCACGGGCCAGACCTTAACCCAGGTCTGCCTCCTGCACCTCAGTCAAGGCCCTGAGAAGCAGGGACGGGGACCTGAGACGTGGGAGGGAAATATCTGGAGAGATGCACATGAAAACCTTGAGGCCCTCGTTTCCCTGACCCTCTGGGATTACGGAAATTGCCTGCGGCCCCTGTTCAGAGTTGATCTTCCACCGCGTCACATCGTTGATTAGAGGACAGAGGCCTCCCATGGTGGGCAGGACAAAGCTTAGCCTGCTCAGGGTCTGCCCACCGCCTCCTGCCCCTCCTCCTCCCTGCCCACCTGTCAGTCAGGGTGAATCGCAGCACTGACTGATGGCCAGGCTACCAGGCGGAGCAAGGTCCAGAAGACTGGCCTAAGAGAGGGTGCATGGGTTCTGGGTTCAGGGAAACTGTGGGACCCTTGGGGACTCTCAAGTCAGCACCGAGATTAAGCTAAAGGCATTTAAATGCAACAGGCTCAGAAAGAAGCCTTCTAGAAGGTTCCCTTCTCTGACCAAAGGTAGAAACTTCTGGGAAATGAGCGTAAGTTCCCTCTTTGGGTGTCCTGGGCTACCAGGAGAGAGACCACAAATTCCCTCTCGGGGGAGCTTCATGGCCGTGAAGACGGTGGAAAGACCACTCACACCCAGATGAACAGACGCGGTCAGACTTTCTGAGCTCCGTCTGTCCTACCAACCCATCATCTTCCCTAAGAACCTGTCTGCTGTCCCACAGAAAGCTTGACTCCCTCCTGCCGGTGAGCACTCTGGGCTGAACGTGCCCCTCCACATCCGCGTGCTGAGATCTCATCCCCAGGGTGCTGGATTCGATGGGGGCATTTGGAAGAAGTCCCGGGGCCCTGCCCTCGTGCATGGAGTAATGCCCCTACAGGAGGCTGGGGTCTGCGGGTCCCTTCCTCCCTGGGACAACGTAGCTAGAAGGCGCCGTCTTCGAAGCAGAAAGCGAGTCCTCCCAGACTCAGAATCAGGGCCGAGCCCGTAGGAGGGTTTAGAGCGCTCTGGGATGTGCCCAGTGCTCCCTCCACGCTGAGGGACTAGCGGGTGCCCCCTGCGCTCCTGCCACGTCACAGACGTGGGGCTGCTTCTCTTCAGGCTTGGAGGTGGCCTGCTGTGCCCTTGGGTACTGCTCTGACCACCAACCAGCTGGGCAGAGGCTGCTCCGGGTGAGCAGGGCCGGTCGGGGCTGTGCCGCAGAGGTGCAGGCTGGGACACAGCAATTCTGTGACTTGGGCCACCTGATGTGGCCGATTCCTAGGACTAGTGAAGGATGTCAGGCAAGACCCAGCGGGGGAGTCCCAGGGAAGGTCCCCTGGGCCCTAGGGCAAGGTCACTCAGAGGTAGCAGAGAGCTGGACACCATTGGGGGAAGCCTCCTGGGCATTCAGCTGGGGCTCAGGAGAAACCCAGCAGCTGCCCAGGGGACACAGCAGTGTGACAGAGCAGCCATGCACAAGTGTCAGTCATAAAAGTAACAAAGCACAGGGACGGACCCTGAAAACATCAGGCCTGGCCCAGAGGACCACACGCCACACCCGAGCGCTCTCGTGAGACGTCAGAGCAGGCTACTCACAGGCAGAACGGAGATCAGCGGCTGCCAGGGGCTGGGGGAGGCGGTGGGCAGGTCACAGTGCTCGAGAAGAGGATGGTGACGTTCTAAAATCGCGTGGGCGCTGCATGACTGCAGAGTCTAGAGCACATTGCAGGGCGTGCAGCTGCGGCTCAGTGAAGCTGTTCTAAAATGCTTTTAAAGAAACGCCAACCCCCCAAATAACAGACTATGAAGGGGACATGGGTGTGGCTCAAATCTAGAGCTCTGCCCACCTGCATGAGGCCCTGGGTTCAATCCCAGTTGCCAACAAGAGAGAACAACTCCTCCCCTGCCAAACCCCTTCTCAAATCAGATTGGGACGGTCTCAGTCCTTGACCTGCTCCCCTCCCATCTCTACCCTGGGTGGCTCCCCACTGACCGGAGATGCCTGGGACCCGCCTGCAAGGACTCCCGTGGCCTGGGTGGACTTGCGAGGTCTGGGCCAGCCCTTCCTCGCCAGCCTGCTGACTCTGGCTTGAGTCAGGCTGTTTTCTACCCTGGCCTGACGCCTTGCAGAACTGGATTCTAGACCCCGCTCTGCTGCTGGCTGTGTGATCTTGGGCAAGGTACCACACCTCCCTGGTCTGTCCTCTCTTTCCTCATCTGTAAATTAAGGGGCGCACCCCAGGTCTAAGATCAAATTTGATGTGAAGGCTTTAGCCTTTTTTAAATGTCAGTCTGTTAGGAAGTAACCAGAGGCTGTCACAAAAATTCCATTTCTCTTTGCTTTTAGAATTACTCTTTTAGAAATTAGTCTGATATTTCCAATCCTGCTTTTCAAAGTCGAACTGCTGAGGGTGATGGATGCTCAATCACTGCGTGGAGGAAATGAGACACTCAGGGGGCAACACCAGGAGGAAATTCCCCTGGGGGAGAAAGGGAGGGCCTCCAGCGTCCTCAGGCAGAGCCTGCTCAGGCTCCGGCCCAGGCCCCAAGCTGGGTCCTCTTGGACACAGCCACGCCTCAGGGGCCCCGGGCGGCTCACCCTCCCTCTGCCTCCATTCCTTGGTTGCAAATCAGATGGAATTCAGAGAGGGAAGAAGATGGGGCTGACTTCGTGGTAAAGAAAGCCTCAGGAGGGCACCATGGAGGGATCTCGACCATCCCAGTTGCCCTAGGGAGCGAGACTGTCCACCAGGCGGTTCAGAGGACCAGGGAGCAGCTTATCCTCCACTCCCCTCTGCTTTCAGCAGGGCAGGGGGTGGCAGCTTCTGCGCTGTGACCGGCAGGGGAGGAAGCAGGGAGGACAGGGGCACGTCTGCTCCTCTACCTGCCTGGCCATTCCTCTGCTCTCTCCACAGGCCCAGCCTCTGCCCCGCAGCACCCAGGATGAAGCTCACCATGTGCGTGAGCAGGTGGAGTTTGCAGAGCCCAGAGAAAGATGCAAATGCGGGGTGCCTCGTCTGGCTGCCCCAAGACGGGCGTGGTCTCACACGTTATGCCCCCACTCCCACCTTGGAGACTTCTGGTCACAGTGGGACGGTGAACCCGGCACTGGGTTTCTTTGCCTTCCCATGTCCCCACCACGTCCCCTCCCCCATATCCCCTGCCACTGCCGCTGGGGCTGACCCCATGGCTCCCCACTGGGGACTGCAGCCCTCCTAGTCACTAGGACTTCAGCCCTGTGGCCTGCTGTTGCTCTGACTTCAGTGTCCTAGGTGTGGAGCCAGAGCTACAGGAAAGCGCCAGGGCCCAAGAGGGGAGCCTTCAGCACCGACAGGTGGCCCTGTCAGAGGGAAGGAAGGAAGCAAGCCATCAGCTGCTCCCAGCAGTGGTGAACGTGGCTCTGGCTTCCTCCACGTTTGGCTCCATCCGTGCTCCAAACAGGCGCTGGAGACCTGGGATTGTTGCAGACACATCCAGACCTTAGTACCAGGACGGCAAGGGGCAGGCTCTGTCTGAACCCGGCTGGGGTGAGAGGAACGTATGGGACCTGGCGTCCACAGCTCCCCGTCACCTGTTGCCATGGGACCCTGGAAGAGGACTGGACAGAGCTGCCTGCATGTCAGGGAATGAGACCTGGAGCCCCCGTCTGGAGTGTCTGGCTGACAGACAGCACCAGGGCCAGCCCCAGAGAGCCCCGTCTACTTGGGAAGGCAGTTTCCTTCGAGTTGCCAGAGTGTTGTAACCCGGGACGACTTGGAGTTAAATAACGAAACAACAGAGCAAATCCTCCCACAGTGCCATCACTGGGGACTAGGTTTAGAATAAAACACTGGGCATATTGGGTCCTGGGAGGTTTGCAGTCTGGGGAGAGGCCCCCGCAGCGCCTGTCCGATCACCTTGTGGTGGGGTCTCAGGGCCCTGGGTCATTGTGTTAGACTTCTGGTTTCAGGCAGAAAAGTGCAGGGCGTTTTCCTGCCTGTGCAGGAATGGGGACAGTCGGGGACACTCGACACTCATCTAGGTCAGGACTCGTTTGTTAGATTCAGTGGCAGGACTTAACACACAAGGTGCTGTGCTTCTTGGACCCATTCGCAGTCATTTCATAGGATGACGACCCACCTGCAGATGCGGCTTACTGAGTTGGAGGGACTCTGACAGGAGGTTCGTAAAAGCGACTGATTCCGTTAGGGAGTTCTGCACATCAGATCCGTTCGTTCAAACAGTAATCTAATTAGGCCCCCAAAAGTGACATTAAAATTCCTTGGCTTTACGGATATGAGGACTGGATCTGTAGAGGGACTTGGAACCCCGAGGAGAACTAGAGTTTAAGACGCAACACTTCACACTCCGGTGTTGATCTAAAAGGAAGAAGCAAACGGCCTTTTCTGCCTCTGAGGCTGCTCTCCCAGCACCAGGGCCCTCACACTGACACTCTCTGCCTCTGCCCTGGCCCACAGAAGTCACCTCCCCGCCCCATCCTAAGCTTCCCTCCCCCACGCCTTCCCTTCCTTCCCTGCCTCTCCCAGGGCTGCACGGATCCGGATCCGAGAGCTGCCTGGGTTTGGGGGAACACAGCTTGCAGGCTGAGCTCCTGGGGACTGTTCTGGGAGCCCGAGACCCTTGGCCTTTGATGGGACAACTTTGACCATCTGTCCCTTCCTGAAAGTCTGGCCCCTTAAAGGAACTTCAGCGGCCCCTCTGCTTTGCACCTAGGTGAATCCAGGCTGCGAGTGAGCGGTTGGTGAACTTTGAGGGACCTGACTCTCCTGGAGCTCAGAGCAGGGGCCACACCTGTGACAACCCGTCAGCAGACCCTGCAGCTCCCCAGGGGGCTCGATGGAGAGCCTTTTTGGTGGTAGGGCTGCTGAGGTCATCAAAACTCAGGAGAGCTGCCCCCTAAATGGCAACGTCCGCATTTCCTACTGAGCCAGCTCCGGCTCGCTGGGTTAAGCCCTCAGGCTGTGCTCACAGCAAAGAAAGGGAGCGCAGGCTGGCCTTGGTGAGCCACACGCTGCCCTCCTCACAGCCCTGGACCCCCTGAGGGTGCTGGAGCCTTTCCCCGGGGGGAGGGGGGGCTTTTCCGGGGATCCCCCCCCCGGGTCCCAACGGCGGGGACCACGTGGCGTCACTGGGGTCACAGTTCCTCATGGGGCTTCCTGTAGTGCATTCTCAATCCCCAGGGGGAGCTGACATGAGTCCCTGGCTCCCTGGGGAACCAGGAGGATCCTCTTCCCTTTGAGGACTTCCCTGGCACCATCCCTTGCACGGTGCCCTTCCCTGTCTCTATTACCTTGGCTGAAACCAGACTTAATGAAAACTTGTGTCTTGGTCTGTTTGCCCCAAATCTTAGCACCCCACAAGGCAAGGGGATCCCCCAGAGAAGCACCCCCTTGTCTCACAGCCCTTGTGCTTTGGCTTTCTACGGACTGGTGTTTGACAGCTCCACCAAGGTTCGCGTGGGCTTGGAGAAGATGCAGTGGCACTGATGCTCTGGTGGCAGGGAGGGCATTTGTCTCCAGGGGACGCTTCCGCCCGCCCTCTGAGGGGCGGTAGGCAGTACGGGTCCAGCCTGCCCTGTCTGTCCCGAAATCCTTCTCTGGGGTTTGAACCAGCTTCCCCACCCTACTGGCTTCCCACCGAGCTGGGGGCCATCTCAGACGGTCACTTGACACCAGAGTCCAACTTTTCCTGCCAGAGCCCCTCACCCTGGCCAGGGCGGGCCCCTCTCCCACCCGCACCTCCCAAGCTCCCTGGAGCTCTGTGGCCCCTGCCCCCCTCCTCTTAGTCACACCACCCCCCAGCAAACACATCCGTCTCAGAACTTTGCATGCTGACTCCAAAACCCATCCACCCCAAGGAAGAACTCACCCTGCCCAGCTGCCCACCTCCAGGAGCCCCCATTTCACTGACCCACCTGCACTCACTCCTGATGGGCAGCAGCACCTCCCACCTGGCCTTCCTCGTGGTGAGACCGTGATCACATCTCCTTCCGGCTGAGGCTTGGGAGGGAGCAGGGGTGGGGAACACCCCAGGCTGCGCGGTGAGGCCAGCACCCCCTTCACTGGCCCAGCCCTCTGCACTGGCCCTGGCCTTCTGTATCTGGGTTTCTTGGCCTTCAGCACGATTCTGCCCGGGACCCTCCACCTCCCGCACCCACACCCTCTGGGGCAACCCTGCTGGCCCCTGTCCCAGCTGGGCCTGGGCCCCTGGAACTCCCCCAGGGCCACCAGGGCCACATGGCTGTCATGTGTCACTGTCCCCTCCCCCTGTGTGTCCTTGCCCTCCCACAGGCTGCGCCTCTGCCCTGTCCACCACTACAGCAGCTTCCAGATGGACAGACCAGAAGCAGCTTCCCAACAGCCCACAGAGCCCGACAGCCGCTCCCCAGAGGCGGTCAGCAGGGATGGAGGGAGAAGGTTGTAGATGAACATCAGGCAGAGCTGAGCTGTGGCTCAGTAGTGGACGCCTGTCCAGCACGTGTGAGGCCCTGGGTTCCATCCCCAGCACCACAAAAACACACTAAAAAGTCACAGGAGACCTGGAAAATAAAGTCCCCATCCATGGATCCTGCGTGATGAGCCAGGCAGGCAGCTTGAGAACAGAGGAGGCTGTTGAGAAGGAGTGGGGGCCCAGCAGAGGCCCAGTGGAGGCCCAGTGGAGGACCTGTGGAGGCACAGGGCTGACAGTGGCAAGGCCTGCTCTGGATTTTGCCTCAGGTTGACCTAGCACAGCTCTTGTCCTGACAGAGGAAGAAGCAGAAGCAGGCCTGGTGGTCTCCCTCGCCCTCTGCCATCTGTCTTCTCTATCATCCTCCCTGGTCGACTGGGCCTGGGAGGGCCAGACTAGGGTGTGAGGACCTCCCAGGAAGCCGTGCCCCTCATACCCAGCAGCTGGAGCTGGGGTTCTCAGGCTCAGAGCCCTGGGACAATGGGGCCTGGTTCACGTGCAGATTCCTTCCTAGGCCTGGACTAGGATTCAGAAGGGCCCCGCTCAGGAATGGGTGTGTTTTCAGCTAGCCCGCTGATTCTGAAGCAGATGGGGCCTGGACCACCTGAGCAACCTGCTCCTCGGGCCTTCCCAGAACCCTGACGTGTGTCAAAGACAACAGGTGTCGTTCAGAACCCACAGAGGCAGCCAGCAGGGCTCCCTTCACCCTCTGGGTTCTTCCTCCTCTCAGGAAACTGCCCCATCTTTGGATCCTTCTCCAGGGCCCATGAGGCTGTCTACACCATGATCTCCCTGGAAGAGAGCACCCAGGAACCATGAGGTCAGAGGGCAGGAGAGGGGCTTTCATCCTTCTGTCCGTCTCCCCACTCCCTGACCCTCACAGAGGAAAACAAGGAGTGTGGGCCAGGGTGAGGAGGCTGAAAATGACCCCAGAGGTCTGTGTAGGGCAGGACAAGGGGCTCCCTGTGAGAAGCCTGGACACTGTCCCTCATGTATCCTACCAGGCCAGTCCTGTCTTCTGCATCCTGGCTGGGAAGAAGTTCTTCAACTGGGTCTCCTCAGGACCAAACAGGCCTGAAAGTGCAGGTGCTGGGTGTGTGTAGAAGAATGGGAGGACGAATGGATGGGTAGATGGATGAGTGGATAGGTGGATGGATGGAGAGTTGGAGGGATGGATGGAGAGGTGGAGGGATGGAGAGTTGTATGGGCAGATAGACTTGTGGATGAGTGGGTGAATGGGAAGAGGAATGGGTGGACGACAGATGGATGGGTGGACGAATGGATGAACAGCCCTCACTTCTGAGATGGACTCAGTGCTCCCCTGGGTCCCTGCCAGTCCTGGTTGTCTGAGGTTCCATTAGAGAGGAGTCAGGGTGTCGAGTGGAGGGTCTTAGCCTGGGAGAGCGAGGGTGAGAGCAACTTGCTAGTGAGATGAGGAAGAGGAAGGGAGTGTGGGGGTGTGAGAAGGGAAGGATGGTGGGGGGGAGGGAAGAGGGGCGGGAGGAACTGGGGGTAGGCGGAGTCTGGTCGCTTTGAAGGTCTTGTCCAGCACAATTGCTCTAATAACACCTTGCACTCCTTGGTGCCTCTCTCCCTGGAGCTCAAAGCCTCCGCTGCCGTCCAGGCGAGGAAGAGGAAAGACGTTGCTGTGTCCCGTGAATCGTGTATCAGATGATGGGGGAGACCCCAGAGGCTGAGAGACTTAGTCACAGGCCGCTGGGACAGCTGGCGCACATGTCCCTCCCAGAGTGCTGCCCGCTCCCTGTGCTCACAGAGGCCTGTGTGCTGGTCACAATTAGTAACTCTCCGCCTCTCACCGCGAGGTCACTGCTGCGACCAGCAGGTTTTCAAATTGAGGACACCCTGACCAGGGCAAGTCAAGGGACTCCTCCTAAGTCACAGATATGTCACAGCTGGACCTGGGAGAGGGTGATGCAGGCTGGGGAGGCCAAGGTCTGTGCTGGGCCAGGAGCCAGCGTGGCAGAAGGAACCCGCAAAGGGCAGCTGGAGGTCCTCCACCTGGGCTCCCCTAGGTCTTTGGCCACTTGGTTCCTTGGTCCAGCTTCTCACCCATCCCTCCCTCTGCTGAGCAGGCTCCCTTTTCCCAGGGCCCCTTCCTTCCCTCTTTCCCTCTGAGCCCCCTGACACAGTGGAGGCACTTGCTACCACTGGGGTCACAGGCTGAGGGTTCTGGAGGATGGGAAGGGGGCTGGCTGGCTGGCATTCAGGCCTGATCAGAGGTGAACTGCCAAATAAGGCAGCACCCCCCACCCCAAGTCATCGCAGCCTGTAGCCAGCACAAGCCCAGAGGGCGTGGTTTCGTGGTTTCCTTGGCTCCAAAAGTACCCTTTGTACCTTTATTGAAATGAGAAAAATGCAGAGCATTCCTGATCTGGGCGGCTTGGGAAGTCCTGTGCAGACTGGCACAGGGCTGCTAATCGCCCTGCCTGGGGCAGGAGCCCTCCACCTGCAGGTTCCCAGGAACGTTCCCAGGCTGCGGAGCAGGGAGGGGGCAGCTCCCCTGGGATTTGGGCTCTGAGAACCAGGAGAGCAGAAGCAGGATGGCAGGGCAGCTCTGCCCAGGCCCCCCTGGACCCCTCCCCGTGCATGGCCCATCAGCCAGCTCTGTCTGCTTCCCCCGTAGACCAGGCTCCCTGGGGCAAGTTTCTGGTCCTGGGAGACTGGGTTCCAGGGATAACACAGCTCCCAGCACTCTGGCCGGTGCTGGATACTCTTCTACAGGCAGGGTGGGCGCTGAGTGAAGGATGAAGCCCGCGGGATGCACGGATTGGTGCTCCAAAGAGCTGAGCTGGGTGTGCAGGGAGTAGCAGCCCATTCCTCCGCCTGAGCAGCCAACCAGGACCCAGGCAGCCGAGCAGGAGGGAAGGATCCGGGAGGAAGGTGTGGGGTGTGGTGGGGAGGCAGGGGACTAGGAGCTGGCTGCCCTGCTGCCCTGGCCCCAGCTCTGCTCTCCTTCCTGCCTCTCCGGCCAGTGGGCCCTGCCAGGCTGGCCGTCCTGGAGGAGTCTAACCTCGGCTCTGCCCTGCTGACGGCTCCAGCTGGCCAGGTCATGCCTGTCCTTTTGCTGGGCTCCTTTCCTCTGCTACGAGGGTGTGATTACTTCCCTCCTTACAAGTGACAGAGCCAGGGCATTCAGAACAGGGACCATTCAGGCTGTTACCTGACTCTATGAACTGCCAGTAAATTCCTGGAGCTGAGTGGGGGGAGGGGCGCTTTGCATGTTGCTGCTGGAGGACAGTGGGGGTTGCTGGGTGAGGGGCGTCTGCGGGGTGAACAGTGGCTGAGGAACTCCACCAGGCCCAGCTCCCAGGCCACTTCCTGCCGAGCCTGCTGCTGACACCCTGGACCCCGCTCCTCATCACAGGCAGGAGGCCTGTGCCTGACAGCCAACCAGTGGAGCTCCAGGGCCCACTTGGCGCAGCACGTGGGAGGGCCCAGGGCCTCTGGGAGCTCAGAGTGTTGCCCCTGGGGAGGAGCCAGAGCGCCATCTGCAGAAGAGCCGAGGAGGAACATGCACCTCCCGTCTCTAATAACTTCTGGTGACTTATTCACATTCTAAGTGGAGACTCACATTTGTATCTTGATTGGGTGATTTTATATTCTCCACCTTAAAGAGGCCCCTTGACTGTGTGAGCTTTAGCCCCTGGACTCTGGGAAGGGCTCCTGATTGCTGTGTATTCCCGCCTCCGTGGCAACCAGCCAGGCCTGCAGGACCACGGTCCCCTGGCAGCATGGGTCACAGGTCACAGACCCTCACAGGGTCAAGCTGCTTTGCCCGAGGACCCTCACCAGTGCTCTTTGGGCCTCTGCAGACCTCTGACCCCCCTGGCCCACCTGTGGCAGGAGACACGGAAGTTCCTTGCAGCTCAGAAATATGACCGATGACACAACTCTTCCAGGCCACCACTTAGCCGCCATTGATGAGCAGCTCCTACAGGTTGGAGGGATGACCATGCCATTTCTCTTGTTCATTGTTGTGATGGGTTGAATCGTGTCCCCCAGGGCTGGTCACCCAGTGTGCACTTCTGCATGTGGCAGCCCATCTGCTCTCCAGCAAGGCCTGCTCAGGACACCCTGCCTCCACTCTCTTCCTGGGACCCCCATTGGCACAGCTGGAAAGAAACCCATGTACGACTCATCTTCCCACCTGCCTCTATGCCCTGCCACCAAGGAATGCCACCTCCACACCCCCTGCTCTCAGGAGAGGCCACAGACTGTAAATATTGACCCTCCTGGAGGCCTCATCTTCAGGGGCTGACATTCAGCTGGGGCTGAAGTGCAGAACTCATGTCCCCAAGACAGCAGGTGGCTGTTGGGGTTGGGTGCTCTCCAAGTGTCCCAGCTGGGCTGGGCACCCTCCTTCTACCTGACCCTTTCCCCCATGCCAGCCCCGTCTGCCCTCCCCTCCCCCAGGGATGGCGTAGGGACTGCCTTGTGTCGCCCCAAAGGACATATTCAGGCCAGTCCCAGACACTGTGGATGGGTATTGGGAAATTGCATCTTTGCTGATAGGATTGAGATAAGATGAGGTCATACAGGACTAGGGTGGGCCCTGCCCCACCTAGAGTGTCTTTACAAGAGAGAAGAGGTCCTGCGCACAGAGGACAAGCCCTGGGAGGGTGGAGAGCTGACTGCGAGACCCCCAACCTGCAGCGGGAGCCCTCCTCTGTCGCCTCTCACTTTGACCTTGGATTCCTGCCCTCCGGACTGGAGAGGGGTGGCCTACTGCGGTCAGCCTCCTAGTTGGTGGTTCCTTGATCTGTAGCCAGCTGCTGGCGCTGCACCCAGCCTCCCATCTCTGCCTCCTTCCCCTGTCACCGCTGCTCAGGAGAGGTCACAGATCCAGCAAGGGACAGGGAGAAAGAGCCCTTCCGGGTTGTGGAACTGGCCAGGGAGGGAGGGAGGAGGGCCAGTGCAGCTGGCATCAGGGAGCGCCGACCTCAGCGAAGCACAGCTGGAGGCCTTCATGTGGGATTGTTTTGGGGGGAGGGGTCTGTCAAGTGCCCCCATCCCAGGGTTAGGGAAGAGGTGGAGGTCGCCTGGGACTGGCATGTCAGGTTGATGCGGCTCTCCAGTGGCCTCCCTGGCACTCGCCATGATGTGCCTTAGTGATAGGGCCACATCTTAAATCCCTCCGAGGGGAGCCGGCCTGGAGCGGCAGTCCTGCGGGCTCCCGGGGAACCGAACGGTGGAACGCATCTGTCCTTAGTCATCGCTGGCCGTGAGGGAGGCCGTGAGGGAGGCCGCGTGTTGCCGCGGGCCTCTGCCTTCCGCGGAGCTCCGTGAGTCAGAGGCAGCCTGGGCCTCGGAGGCAATCGGGGGCGGCTTCTCGGGAACATTAGCGGTAAGTCCCGGCTGCGCCTGCGGGTGGCTGAGTCACGGCCCGGCCGGCGTCGTGCGTGCCCGGGACGCGTCGCCTCTGCGCGGGCCTAGCGCTCGCGTGCCTCTCCGAGCTGCTGCCTCCGGCGTCGGGCTCTGCTGCGGCGGGAGCTCAGCTGCCTTTCCCGCTCTCTCTGCCTCACACGGGCAAGCACGCCGCGCACAGTCGCACAGGGAGCTGTGGGGCAGTGGCCGGCCTTTCCGCTCCTCCACTCGAGGACCTCCAAACGAGGCCCAGGCGGCTCGCAGGGAGCGCAGTGAGCACGGTGTGCGGCTCGGCCTCTGGAGGCCGCGGTCCGGGAGGGAGGAAGGGCGAGAGGGCGGAGGGGGCAGCGGAGGGAGCCGCACTCAGCCGGCCCAGCGGGGAGAGCCCGCGCCCTGCCCTGCCGAGGACACCAGTGGCTCTGGCAGAGCCCTCACCCTGGCCAGCTCCTCCAGGTGACCCAGCACTGCCCCCCCCCCCCCGTCCCAGCAGGTGGCCGGGGAGGCGCCGAGACACAGCTGCAGGCCACGTGCGTGGTACGAGGGGCGTGGCGAGGACGGAGCAGGGACTCAGACCTCCAAGAACAGAGACCCTCCTACGCTGTACGATGTGGCCGCCGGGGAGAGAGTGCACCGGGCAGCCCGCCCAGGAGGCCAGCGGGGGCGCACGGCCGGCCAGGGCCCTTCCATAGCGCCTTAAGGGAAGGAAATGCCCGCCTTCGTTCAGGGAGGCAGCTCAGGAGGCAGAGCTCTCGGTGCAGCAAGGGCGACCAACCCACCGAGGGGAGGGAGGAAGGGGCGGCAGGGCGGGAGCAGCACAGGGCAGGGCCTGCAGCCGGAGCTGCCCTGCGCCCACCCTGCCAATCGGGCAGCGGGCAGCCGCCTGGGTCCTCTTCAGGATGGAGCTGTGCTTGGTGCTGACTACACCATGGCGCAGCCGCGCCACGTCCACCCCCTCCACCCCGGGGCTGTTGAGCAGCTGTTAAAGTAGTGCCAACCTAGCCGGGCGTGGTGCGCACGCCTGTAATCCAAGCGACTTGGGAGGCTGAGTCAGGAGGATCGCGAGTTCAAAGCCAGCCTCAGCAACTTAGCGAGGCCCTAAGCAACTCAGTGAGACCCTGTCTCTAAATAAAATACAAAATAGGGCTGGGGATGTGGCTCAGTGGCCGAGTGTCCCTGAGTTCAATCCCTGGTTCCAAAAAAAATAAAGTATTGCCAACCTTCTGCTCCTGTCCCACGGGGAGTGTGTGGAGGCCAAACAGACGCCCCCACCCCCGGGTCTCCTCAGGACCGCAGGTGCTGGTGCCGTAGCTCTGCTGAGGCAGCTGGTGAGTGAATGAGTGTGCAAGACTGTGTCCCAATAAAACTTTATTGACAAAAGCAGCCCGCAGCCCAGGCTGGAGTTTGCAGCCCTGGTGCAGAACCTGCGGTGTCTGGCTGGATGTCGCTCCAGGGGACGGTGAGCAGGAGGCAGTAGGCTTCTTTCCCTGGCTGTTGTCCCTGGATTTTACCCCAGGCGATGGCACAGTGGGTTCTAGAAGTTGGTTTAAAGTTCACTTCCACACTTTCTGGCCCCAGTTGAGCAGAGGGTCATCCATCGCTAAAGGTGGGGGGGAGGAAGTGCTGCCAATTCAGCCAGAGGAGCTTTTCTGAGAAAGGATCACCTGCTCTGTCCGGGCAATCGTCCCTCGGGCAGGGGGTGCTGCGCCCTCTGTGACGATTTCTGTCTGCGAACAGGCCTGCGAGGCCCAAGGGTCAGCGTGAGCATGGCTTGCCATGTGCTTTCCCCGGGCGAGGTCACCAGGGAATGCTTCTCCTTCATTTCATGAGAAAGATGAAAGAGAAATCATTCCGAGACGCTTGGGGTGAAGAGAGAGGCCCCGGGAAGAAGACATTTCAGGTGACGCGATTCCTGGCACCACCCTCCGCAGGACATGGGGGTACGAAGTCAGTCATTTGGTGGCGTCCTTTCTGTCAGGACAGCTGGGTGGGGACAGGAAAGGACTAAGGATGTGAAGGTCGCACTTCTGAATTTTCCATCTTATGTCAGGTTTGTGATTTTGCCTCAGGTTAAGGACACAGATCAGTCACATTTCCAGGTGACTTCCGGCTTGGAGGCTTGGCGAGTGTTGACATGTTACTAGGAAAGTGTAAGAGCCCATTTCCTTGCTTTTCAAGCCGTTCTCAACTGCTCGGCTGCTGTGTCTGGGTGCATGTCCACCAGCAGTGACCAGTGTGTGAGGGCCACCCCTCGGCGGAGCCTGCTCTGCTGACTCAGCCCCGCAGTGACACTGGGCTGAGCTGCCCACTCCCGAGCCACAGGCCAGCAGAGGAAGTCGGCTCAGGTGCCAGGGGAGGAGTGCTGACAAGTGAGCGGCAGACGTCCCAGAGGCTGGGCACCTGGGGAGCTGCTGCCCTCCTGCCAGTCCACCCTGAGCCCTCTGGCCCTGGCTCCGCTGCTGGCCCCAAGCAGAGGGGTGCTCTGCCGAGTGATGACCCTGTCCGGTCCTGTGTGTCTCTAGCTCTTCTCCAGGGTGGAAACGCTGGCTGGAGTGTGTCCCCCAAAGTCACCCACCTGGAACCTCAGGATGTGGACTAAGGGAAGAGGGTCTGTGCAGGAGCAATGAGTCTAATTGAAATGCAACCGCAGGGCGCTCGGGAGCCTGTCTAGCATGTACAGCATCCTTACAAAGAGGAGGAGCAGACAGGCATGCAGAGGGGACACCAGGTGAGGCTGGCCAAGCAGGCCCTGCCTCAGGGCCTTGCCAAGGGCCACCAGCAGCCACCAGCCTGTGGAGGCCAGAAGGACCTCTGTGCAGCCGTCAGAGGCCTGCAGCCTGCGGTGCCTGGAGGCCGGCGTCTGGCTCCAGCACATGGGAGAATAGACCCGTGGTTTTAAGTCACACAGTTGTGGCAACGTGCTGCACAGCCAGGACAGGAATGCAGGACGTAGCCCGGCTCCGCCAGGGCCCAAGGCCACAATGTCAGGGACCAATTAACCAGAGCAAGTGGCCTTTCCCTTCCCTCTCACCTGGTTACTGCAGCCCGGCCAGGCCACATGGCTGAGTTAGGAGAGGAAGGAGAGATAAGAATCACACAGCAGCCCGAGCGAGCCCTCGAGGGCCACCAGAGACGGCCTGCCCAAGGCCCTCCCTCCGCTGCGCTGGTGTGCAAGGCACGCTTCCCGGCTGGCCAGCCAGGAGGAGAGGCCCGGGTTCCGATCCTGCTCGGCCCCTTCCTGGCCACCCTTGTCAACTGAGGAGTCGCCTCACCTGCTACTGTGAGCTTGGAGTGGACGGTGAAACCCCAGCCCGGAAGAGAGCCAGCTCACGTGGTGTGGAGGGCTTCCTCGGGGCCCCAGAGGTTATTAACTGGGGCAAGAATTCTGAAATTCTCCGCTTTTGTATAAAATCTACCAACTGGTGTTCTGAAAGGTTTGGGTGGTAGAACAGGAGCGAGGATAGGACATGACCTTCCTCTCCCACAAAGCGTCCCTGGGGGTTCAGTATCTCTGCGGCCTTCCTGAGAAGTGAGGTGCACATCATGGGCTCCCTCCCGGCCTCCCTGAGGCCCTGTGGATACCGTGGGGACAGAGGGGGTGTAAAGACGGTGTGGCCAAGTAGTGCTCGACGGCCGACCTCCCAAAGGGTCCTTGACCCAGGCTGCCTTCCAACCAGGGCCTGGGACCCCTGCGGGGAGCTTGCCCATCTGGGGGGCACTCACACTTGGCCCTCCCTTGTGCACCCTGCAGGCCCAGGCAGGACACAGGCTGAGGCCCCGGGTGTGCTGAGCACCGTCCTGATGGCCGTGAGCTTGAGGCCCACAGGGGTGGGGTGGTCAGGGCAGGCATGCGGAACGTCCCCTCTGTGCAGACCCCCCCTCACACCCCCAGCACACACTATTTTGCTCTGGAAACTTCATACAGAAAGATTTTATCATCGTTTAGAAAGAGAGAGGTCTCACGGTGCCGACTTAGAGGAGCACGTGGTGCTGGTGTGAGCCTGAGGGAGTGGATCGTGGGCGCCGTCCCCGACACTGCCCACCACGATGCCACTCATCGCCATGATCAGGTTGGCATCTGGTCCAACGTGAGCGGAGCAGGAGAAGGTGCTCCCAAGGGGACATCGGGCCCCTTCCTCTCAAGACACAGCCAAGGTCAACAGCGGGTTCAGTGGAGAACATGGTGCAGACTTTCCTGTTGTTAGTTCATCTATTAATTTTGGTTGAAGCCAGCATTCGGAAGGTCATCAAGGTAAAGAATTAAAGGCTCAACTGAGTTTTTTTGTTGTTGAAAAGAGAGAAATAATAAAACCATAACTCAAAAGAGGAACCATTCTTCTTAAAACTAAAAAGCCAGTGGACAAATGAAACACACATCACAGGACGAGGCTCCCGGCCCAGGGCCCCGCCGCTCACCCACAGTGACTCGTGTCCTTGGCCCCATGTGTGCCGGTGCTGGCTTTTAATCTCCCTGGCCCGTCTCTTCGGTTTCTTGCTGTGCTGTTTCTGGCCTGCTCTGCGAGGGGCTGGGTCTATGGGGCTGGTGGGAGGGCCCGGGGTGTGGGGTGGCTGCTCGTAGCTTCGAGTCTGCTCCGCACAACTCAGCTCATGCCCAGCATGAAGCCCTAGGGCAGCTGCAGCGAGCAGAGAGCCAGAGCCAAATCAGGGCTGGCGAGAGCCAGACCCTGTGTGGGGGCTCCCGGGAGCCTTCCTGGCTGACCCCTGAAGGCAGTAGGGAAACCGAGGCAGCCAGCAGGGTCTTGGGGTGGGAAGATGTCTGAGGGAAGGGCTGACCTGAGCCCACGGAGGCCTGGCCAGATGCAGGGAGGCCACCACTCAGCCACCACCTGGCTGAGGCCCTGCTGGGGAGCTAGGGCTCCTGGGCTGCCCCGAGTCTCACCAGACACTGCCCTCCAGGGATGGGGAGGCAGAGCTGGCCAGGACAGTCAGTTGGCCACTATGCTGGTCCTGGACACCTGGTCGTCTTTCCTTAGTGGTGGCTGCGTCTCGACGTTTCGCAGGTTCAGTCTCGATAAGAAATCTTCTGTCCAGGCCCGAAGCGAGCAGCTCCCCTGAGGCTGCTCCCAGCAGCTCTGTGTAGGGCCCTGAGCTTTGGTGGCCATTCCCTCACCTGCTAACGGGGGCAATTCCGTTCTTTGAACCGGAAACACAACAGGAACTTGGCGTGCTTGGACTCAGTGGACTGGTGTCTAGTTCCAACCCCGAATATGTTAGGAGCATCTGATGCTAAGCAGACGTCGTCTGAAAGTCTCGCTATTGTCTTCACTTCCCGAGTTTCATGTTGTTTCAGGTTAAAACTCATTAGAAAGCAGCACCCGGACTGCTTTGGTCCCCCCAGGATGACATCTCTGAGTGAGACACCCTGATTCCAGCTGAAGCCCACCCGAGGACCCTTCCTCACTGCTGAACCCCACGACAAAGCTCCTCTGGACCGCCCTGCTCCAGAGCTGAGAGGTGCGGCCCTGGGGGCTGCAGGGTCGCCGGCACTCGGGGGCATTGCGTGGAGTACGGAGGCAAGTCAGACATTTCTGTCATGACCGCAAGTTACGCCTCTTTGGATGGTAGTGCCACTCCTGGGAACCTGCCCGTGGCTCCGCCGGCACATGCGCAGGTGATCTGGGCACGAGATCGTCCACTGCAGCATCTCAGATGTGGCGACAGACTGGAAAGAGGCCACCCTTCCCTAAGGGAGGGCTGGCTGGGCAGTGCAGAGCCTCCCTGGGGAACGCTGTCTACCTGGGCAGGAGACGGACGGCCACTTCCTCACCTCCAGAGCTGTGGGAATGCGGCCTTGGTGGCCTAAGGGAGTCTGGACATGTGGGATGGAGTATCCTGCATTCTCCAGGTGGCCCCTGCCATCGCAGGGGTCCTTACCTGATGAGGGGAGAGGAAGACTGGGGCACGAGAGGCTGTGATGGAGGCAGAGGTCTCGGTCGGAGGATGGCCTCTGAGAGGGGGGAACCGGGGAAAGGGACAGGGGCCTTGAGAAGCCAGAAAAGGCAAGAAGGTGCCCCTGTCCCAGAGCCCCTGGAAGGAATGTGGCCCTCCAGATATCATGACCTTTGCTCAGTAAAACCCATTTTGAATTTTTGACCAAAAGGTGTATATATCTTTTGACTTCTGAAATCTAAGATAATGAATTTGTGTTATTTTAAGCTACTTAGCTTTTAATATTTGTTACAAGAGCAATAGGAAGCATGTGCTAAAGAATTACACACTGTTCAGCTTAAAAAAATGAAAGGAAAAAAGAAAGGAGAGAGGGTGTTGGGGAAGGGAAGAGGAGGAGGCAAACAGAGAGAGAGAGAGAGAGCATGCACCAGGCAGGGGTACAGCTCCCAGACTCTGGATCATTTACTGACTGTGTGACCTTGGGCTGGTAACCTAACCTCTCTGTGCACCTGTAAACCAGAATCAACATTTTTTCGCTACACAGAGAAGTTGTGAAGGTGAAGTTAGTTAAGACATGGAAGCACTGAGAACCACACCTCCCAGGTAGAAGGACTGGCCTAGCTCACTGGATGGCCCAGTGCAGGACTGTGGGCACCATCAGGGTCTGTGGCCAGTGTCCCCTGCTGTCGGCTCTGAGTGTGGCTGTGCATCTTTCCCACCTGCCCTGTGGGGATCAGATCCCCGACCCCTGAGCGTCCCACCAAGTTCCTTCAGTCCCGGCCGTGCTCAGATTGGGCATGGTCAGCAGCGCCCAGGGCAGGGATTCTAGCTTCTGGACCCAGGCGGGGAGCGGGGACAGGTTGTGCTCAAAACAAAAGACAGTGCCTCTTTTGTTACTGCAATGCCCGAGACAGAATTGTCCTCGTCACCTTCCCAGATGCCCCAGGATACTGAGCTTCTGTTTGCACAGGCACAAGAGGTGGCCTTCAGCAGTTCACTGCCCCCCTGCCCCTCGTCCTCTCTGTCCTGCTCCCCATGGGCTGCTGTCCAGTGCCTTGTGTTTGTGGGCCTGTGAAGAATGGAAGAGTCCAGAGGGACAGTCCAGAGGGACAGGGTGACACCTCCTTAGGAGGCTGTGGAACGTGTGGACGGACCAGTCAAGGCGAAGGCTAGAGCTCCCTCCGCTGGGAGCTGCTGCTTCCAGGGCGGCCGGCTCCCCAGGCTCCCAGCAAACAGGAACCGAGGGACCTCCCTTCCTGTGTGAGGCAAGTGGCCATTGGTGTGTCTGCCCAGCATGAGAATCTGATTGGACAGGCACAACAAATGGGTGACAGCCCAGCGGCCAGGCTGCACCCAACAGTCCCAGGAGCTGGTACTCATTACCAAAGCAGGAGACCTGGAGACGTCCTAGGGCCACATTGGAGGGCCTTTGTCTCTGGCCTGGGGCCACCGAGCCCCCAGCCCTGCACCAAGACCCCAGAAGCCCCTTGCTCACAGTCCAGTCTTGTCTCATTGTCCCACGCAAGCTACCTGTGGCTGGCGGCTTGGTGCAGGTGCCTAGCCATCTCACACCGTCCTGCATGCAGACAATGCCCATGACTGGCAGGCCTCTGGTGGCCTTTCCGCCATTTCTTTAAAAGGTGGAGGCAACTGGAAAGTTAGGTGAGGCAGAGCAATGCAGTGACCCCCACCAGCCTCCAAATCAAACCCACCCAGGACCAGGGGAGCTCCCAGGCAGGAGCAGGCCTGGGGGCCCCCTGAGGAAGCTGCACCCAGGACCAGAGGAGCTCCCCAGGCAGGGGCAGGCCCACGGGGGGCCCCCTGAAGAAGGTGCCCCCAGGATCAGAGGAGCTCCCCAGGCAGGGGCAGGCCCGCGGGGGGCCCCCTGAAGAAGGTGCCCCCAGGATCAGAGGAGCTCCCAGGCAGGAGCAGACCCAAGGGGCCCCCTGAAGAAGCTGTGCCCAGCCCCAGCCCAGGGGAGCGAGGGGCTGCAGATGCTGCTCTGAGGGCACGTTACACAAAGCTGTGACATCAGGAATCTGGTCACTTCTTTAAGCTCTGGCCTGGCTCCTGTGCTCTTGCTCAGGAACATCTTCTGGGAGAGAGGGGGAATGTTCCGGCAGAAATCCTTCCTGGCAGAGGAAACAGGAGCCGTTTCTGTCCCCACCAACTGGCTCCGACCGTGCGACCTGCTCTGAGGACCTCCTCGCCTGATCTACGGTCCACCCCTTCAGGCAGGGGCCCCGGGCAGGCCTCCCCAGGGCTCCTGGTCACCGTGCCAGCCCTGCTCTCTCCCTGGGCTTCCCTGCTGAGCCGGCAGAGCATGGCGGCCTGCTCCAGCGCGCCCCTCTGCTCCCCATCACGTCGCCGCGGCTCCCTTCACCCTGAAGCGGAGGGTCACCCTCTAGAGAGCAGCTGAGTCCAGTCCTCTTCAGTCCTCCTGCTCCCCCTTCACCAAGGATGTGGCCTCAGAGAAAGGGGCGATGAAATGCCAGGCCCCACTGGAACGTCCTCAGCACAGGGTGAGGCCCCCTGGTCTGGACCCCATGCTTACAGGCCCTGTGGTCGGTCCTTTCCCACTGGGAGGAACCATGGGCCGCACTGCCCCCTGCTGGCTGGAGAGGCTCACCTCCCTGTGTGTGCTCGGCGGTCACTCTGCCTTCTCACCTCTGGGGAGGGCTGTGAACCCTGACCCAAGCAGCGAGAGGACCTGTCCCTCACCACCAAAGAGGGACATGTCACCACGACGGTCAGCGCCTCCTTGCTGGGGAGGCTGAGGGGCCCAAGAAGCCCAACCCAGCCCTGGCCCTCACGGCCTCTGTCCACAGAGGAGCTCAGGCACTGGGGTCTGCCACCTGGAGGAGACTGGACTGGTTCCTCTAAAGTTGTGAACCCCAAGATTTGGTGGGCCACTGATGTCACCGCCGTACAACTCTCGTCACGTTAGGTCCTCTGTGTTGACATGTTGCGTCTGGATGTACCATGTCTGTTACCTGCTACCTTTGCAAGGAGAGTGAAGAGAGCTGGGGACTTCGTCCCTCCTCCGCTGGCTGTCCTAACCTGGGACATGTCAATCAACTATGACATGTCAATCACCTGCCTCTCCAGGGGTAGCCCCGTTCTAGACCACGTGCCCAACATGAGCACCCGAGAGAAGACTCTGGGCGGTAGCCCTGCCACCTCCCAGGCCAGGAGAGGGAGCAGGTGTGGCCTCCTTCCTCCTGGACACGTGTTGGGAAAGCCAAGCCAGCTATTGCTCTTAGGGCCTCGGCGGGAGACAGGTGTAATGCGACACTCTCTAGTAGACGCCTTAAAACAGGCAAAGAAACAGGTGAAACTAATTCTAATAATGCCATTTATTTAAGTGGACATACTCAAGTATCATTTCAACTGTCACATGTTTTTCAAAAGCCCATTAGGGAGACACCTCACCAGCTTCACTTCGCCCTGCTTCTGACAGGCCAGGGGCTGGAGCCACAGCACAGCGGCTCTCTGCCTGGCTGGGCCACAGGCTCCCTCATCCCCCAGGACGATGGCCACTGACCATGGGGTAACTAACTGGGTGGAGAAGAAGGTTCCAGAGAAGGCCACGGACAGCAGTTTCCTCCCGCTCCCGAGTCACACCCACGCGGTGCGTCAAGCCGACTCTGCTGCAGGCAGACGCAGCGACTTCGACTTGGACCTGTGGACGCCCAGGGTTCCCTCTTTCACGATGGGCCGGTGAGGACCCGAGAAATACCCACGTGCCACGTGCCATGTGAGTGACCCCAATGGCTTCCAGACCCAGGACACACGGACGGCTCAGTGCTCCCAGGCGTTCCGCAGCTCTCCTTCCAGTGGTTAGTGTTCTGTTGAAGAAAGAGCCCCTGGGCGGACCCCGTCGGCAGACCCTCTGCCCTGACACTTGCTCTGCGCCCTTCACTCCGGCGCACCTGGGGCCTCTGACGTGCTCACGCGGGTTTCCCACACAGGGAGCTGGGCAGCACTCTGGGGCGGCCTGCCCTCTCAGGGCCAGGGACGTCAGTGACGTGGACACGGGACAGGGATTTGGACTGTAAGATCCCTGAGACCCGCCACCCCTGGGGCTGTGCAGTCTAGTGCCAGGAGAACGCCCCAGTGCCAGGTCTCAGGGGAGCCAGAACAAACCCCATCTCCTGGTGGCTTCGAGTAACAGAAACCGACTCCCATTGTTCCAGAAGCCAGACTCTAAGGCCAGGATGTCGACAGGGTCCTGCCTTGCCCTTGGGCTTCTGGACACTGTTCAACCCACCCCACTGGTGAATCCCTGTGCTCGGAGGGCAGGCCAGGAGGCGAGGATGCCCCAGACGGGGCATGCCAATGCTTCCAGAGGGGGCTGTTGGCATGAAGGGTCTCATGCAATCTCACTGCAGCCGTGTCCGGAGCTCTGGAAGGCCGAGGGCCTTCAGCCTCACCCGACCCCTGGCCCCTCCACAGCCCCCTCGGCTGGTGGGAGGAGCCCTGGGGTCGCTCATGGGGGCCAGGTCCGCAGCCACATCTGGTGAATCCAGGCCCCAGGCTCTCTCCTTTGGCTCACATCACCCAGGTCCTAAGGTAGAAGGCGCAGGCTTGTGGACACAAGGGCCAGCATGCTCTTATCAGCTCTGCTTCCTGTCCTCGGCAGCTCCCAGAGCTCGGACCCGTTGGGACCCACTCTGTATGATCCAAAAATATTCACTCAACTGGCTTTAAGATGAGGGTCGCTCTGTTCTCATTCCTGGAAACGTGGAAATGGGTTGGTTTGATCCACGCATGAAGCTGGGCCATTGAGGACCAGGTTACCTTCTGTCTCTGGCTGCTCTGCCCAAGAAAGCCTTTCCTCCAGGGACAAAAAGGCTGCAGGGATTCCAAGAACCTCCCTGCAAATGGCACCATCCAGGAGAAAGTGAGGCCGGCTTCCAGAGCGCCTCTCAGAAAAGCAAGGAGCCTTTTCTTGTCCCCAGGCAACCCTCTCCTTTGTCTCACTGCAGGAAGTAGGTCGCACCCCTGTTTCTGAACATGTCTTGAGGTCAGGGGAATTCTGCACTCAGACAACTTTAGGGCAGAGTGACTCTGAACGATCCCTGGGGTAGGAGGAGGGACTCGCGACCATCCCTGCAGCATGGTAGGTCCACCCGGCTTCAACTGTGGTCTTTACAAAACGGGGAGGGACAGGATGTGGGGAGCAGGTCTGGTCTGACGGCTAGGTCAAGCCTGGCTTTGCCCCCGCAGTGTCCCAAGGAAGTGCTCAGAAATGCCAGGAACGATTTATGCCCGAGCATGTTCATTCTGGATTTCTTTATATTGCAAACAATTGGAAGCAATCTCAATTGGACTGTAAGCATCTATTTGATGTGTTACCGTCTAGCTGGCTGGGTTGGTCGTCTCCACTCAGCAAAGAACTGAGGAGCAGGACGCAGAGACAGCAAGAAGCAGCAGGTTCACTGCAAAAGCGACAGAGATTCGGGGAGAGGCTTCTCTGAAGAGAAGGACCCAGAGCTGGGAGTCGGAGGGGGAGTTCTGGCCTGTCCTCGTGGTCCCTGGCATTTCCTCCCTTTCTTTTCCCTCCCTGTCCACCGCTCCTCACTATTATTGATCCGTGCCCCCTGTCCTCACATCTGTTCTAGCTTTTCTGTTGGGTCCCCGCTTAGGAGCAGTAGAGAAGTGTCTATCTGACCAGGCCCCCCGCTGTGTCCACCAGCAGGATGGCAGGTGACCTCATCAGAAGGCAGGAAGGTGACCTCATCAGAAGACCCTCCTGCACCTCTGGGCCTGCCCGCCCCTCGCTGCCCTCCCGCCCCGGCTGCCCAGGCCCTGTGCCCTCAATGGCATATCACGGAATCATTTACAGGAGCATTTTATTATGTGGGAAAATTCTAACCATATTTTCAGGGATGCTTTTGCAGTGTGAACTTGGTTTGGAATCTATGCACACGGGCAAAAAATGAAAGACATGCACCAAGAAGCCTTCACCTCTGAGAGGCGGGCTCGCCACTTTCTTTTCTGGGCTTCTCGTATTTTCCACATTTATTCCACAGGGAGCAATCACTTGTGTGCACATTGTGTGCCACTGTCCTAGGACTCCCGTCACTACGGACCCCACACTGAGCAGTCAACAACAGATCACATCGTGGCTCCGGAGGCCGAAGCCTGGGATCCGGTGTGGCGACTGATTCCTGCTGAGGGTGCTGCTGGCAGGGCTTTTGAGACTTGTGTTTTTCGACTCGTCTCCAGTTCTGTGGGGACTCATGACGTGTCCAGGCTCGTGTGTGCACTGCCTGCCGCTGAGCTGGAAGTGAGCTGGGGACAAGTTCCATGCTGGTGCGCCAGAGTGTAGTGGGGGTGGGGAAGGAGGCATCGAACCAGGCGAGGAGGCAGTGTGTGCTCATGGGCGAGGCAGCAGGACCAGCTGTGCTGTCCCCGGGGAAACATAGGGCTGCTTTCTCCCCAGATGAGGTTCTTTCAGATGATGAGACACCAGAAGATGTGCTCCAAAGAGGGTCATCTCTGAGTTCAGACATGTCTGGGACACGGGGGACTCTCTTCCTTGCAATGGGGACTTCTTGGGAGGTGACCCAGGTAAGACAGAGGCTTGTGCGCTGGCCTCTGCCACGTTTGAGGAAGGATGACCTGTGTGTGGTTCTGTGGGGCTGAGACGAGGTGCACTCTCCTGTGCCCTGTGGGTTGTGTTGCTCTGGGGCCCCTTGTTGGCTGGCCTGAGTGAGCGCACAGTCCAAGGTCAGCTGCTCCTCCCTGCCCCAAAGTTTTCTCCAGGATGCTCATGAGGGGGAGAGAGGGATGGATGGATGGATGGATGGATGGATGGATGGATGGATGGATGGATGAGTGGTTGGGTGCATAAGTGGGTGAATGGGTAGATGGATGGGTGGATGGGTGAATGGGTGGATGATGGATGGAGGATGAACAGGTGGGTGGGTGGATGGTTGGATGATGGATGGGTGGATGGTGGATGGATCTTCCATTCTCAGAAGGCCTTTCGCATCTTCACACCTCTGCCCAAGTTCAGGGTCCCGAGTCAGGTTGCCACACTCACTGTTATGCTGTCCCCATTCAGGGATCCACGACACTTATCTACTCTGAAGACGGGATTATCTGTGCCACCTGCAGACAGCAGAAGGCCATGGTCTGGGGGCAGAGGCTCCCCCCAGGGGCAGTTGCCGGTGGCCCTGTCCCTGGGGCTCAAGGTAGCACTAGGGTGGGAGCAGCACCTGCAAAGAGACTGGCAAGGCAGTCTAGGACAGGGTAGGTGCCTGTGCTGCCGTAACTAGTGAGTGCCCAGGCCGGGCACAGTGGCTTCTCTCACGAGGCTGGAAGTCCAAGGTCACGGGGCCGGGTGGGAAGCCATTCTTATTTAGCAGAATCAGACTTGGTTGAGCCATGGGACGCAGAGGCCTGGCTTCTAGGAACGGCTGGGAGGCATGTGCCACTACGTGGGAGTGGTTCCCTGTCTCCTTCTGGAATTTTCCCCTCAAGAGAATGGCTCCCTAACTCCACCCTATCCTGTCCATCACAGAAGAAGCTCCTCCTGGTCCCGGCCCCCTTTTACCTGTGTCTATAAATAGAAGTTGTTGTAAGAGGGTGAGTTCTTGTTGTAGGAGGCCAGAGCTGGTATGGTCAAACCCGTCATGCCCCGTCTCATCTAAAAAGTATTGGTGCCGGGTGTGGTGGCGCACGCCTGTAATCCAAGCGACTTGGGAGGCTGAGTCAGGAGGATCGTGAGTTCAAAGCCAGCCTCAGCAACTTAGCGAGGCCCTTAGCAATTCAGTGAGACCCTGTCTCTAAATAAAATACAAAATAGGGCTGGGGATGTGGCTCAGTGGCCGAGTGTCCCAGGTTCCAATCAATCAATCAATCAATCAATAAAAAGTATTGGCTCTTGTGTGTTTATTGAGTATGTAAGTTTTTGGGTGACTGAGTGATATACAGCCAACATCCTCCTCCGGCAGTTAACCCTTTTCTCCTCCACGGGGGACATGGCAGAGAGACCCCCACAGGGCCATAGGACTGTGCTCTCCAGGGTCTGGGGCCAGCCCCTCCCTGTTCCTCTCCCAGCTCCCAGGTTGCGGGTTGCTCCTCAGCCCCCCGCTGCTGTCACTCAGATTCCTGCGTTTTCAGGGACCTCCTCTGTGGATCTCTTCTCCCTCAACTGCTGGACTCAGGGAACACTGCACTCCAGCCTGGCCTTGTCTTCCTTGGCTCCACCAGGACCTCTGCGGGCGAGGTGGACGGACTCCATGTATCTTTGGGGCACAGCCTCCTGCGTAGGAAGAAGATAAGCTCGGTTACAGCTTTGCTCCGTCCCCACCCCCGACTGGAGCCATCTGCACACCCAGGAAGGTTTCCCCAGGGAAAGTCTGGTGGTGGGAAGCAGGCGGGCAGCTGCAGGCAGCCTGGGAAACCTCAGGAATGTGCAGCCTCCAACTTCCTCCACCTGAGACAGTGAGAAACCCCAGCGAAAGCGTCCTGGGCACAATGCCCGCAGCTACGCCGCCTCTCCGGGGGATCCTGTGGCCTTCAGGAGAAGGCTTTTAACCTCTGCCAGCGCAGCATGCCCGGAGGCTGCCGGCTCCTGGCTCCTCCTGACGTCAGCGGGCTCCGTCACAGGGCCGCTTGGCAAGAGCAGGCGGTGGTGATGGGGTCTCAGCCTGGGCCTGGCCCTCACCCACCACGCGGTGGCTTTGGCTCAGAGCCCCGCAGTCCCACCCCCTTCTCTGTCCCAGCCCGCTGCCCACCAGGGGACTGTAGGCACTTGGCTTCATGCTGGGAGGGGCTGAGCCTGTGTCAGGGAAGGAGCTGAAGGGTCTGGCCGTCCCTAGGTCTGGGGCAGCCCTGCAGTCAGCCTCCGGCAGGGTCTCCCCAGGTCCTCATGTAAGATGGGCTCCCAGCACACCCGCCTGGGCTGGGGGCTAGTGACACAGGTGGGCTCTCAGGAAGGAGGCTGTGACTGTCACTCTCCTCAGCCTCCCCGTGGTCCCCAAGGTAAGCACCCACCTCGGGGATCTCTTCCAGGTCCTACTACTACTTGCCTCCACCCCAGGGGAGGGGGCAGCGTCTCCTCAGAACTAACAGGCACAGCTGGTCTGCTTTTGGGGGCACCCTAGTTCCCAAGCCCCACCCTCTTCTACGCAGGGAGGACCCCCAGGGCAGGCCCCCCGGGGCCAGGACTCAGGTGGAGGCACAGTGGCCCTGCCACACTCAGCACATGGCCATCGCCATCAGGAAAGTTAGTGCTTTTAGAACCCAGGACCCACATAGTCTCTTCACATGGGGTCACCAAATCCGTGGCCAGCCTGCTCTGGTCTAAGGAGATGATGGAGGTTCCCCCTTCGAAGTCAGGACCAAGCAGGGAGGGAGGGAGGAGGGAAGGAGGAGAAAGGGTGCCCAAGTCACTGAGCAGGCGGTCCTAGAGTGGAGAGCAAGGTGGGCCGGGGCTGGAGGCTCACTCGGGCATGTCCCACCCTGGGCCGCCCTTCAGGTTTTGCAAGGGGGGCATGGATTGCATGTGGAGGAGGAAAGGAGGGGCGGTGAGCTGGGACCAGGACCAGTAGCCTGGGACCAGGCCTCTCTTGGAGTTGTCACGCCCGCCTCTGTGGCTCAGGCAGAGGACACACGGGGTCTACCCACTGTGGCTGGGGTCTTGTCTTTCTGAGTGGTGTTCTCACCTGACTCTCAGGTGTCACGGCCACCAGCCCCTCAGGGCAGGCCAGTCCCTCCAGCCAGCCCCCAGGTCCCTGGGATAAATCCACCCTGCGTGCCCTGGCTGTGTGTGTGCGTGTGTGTGTGTGTGTGTGTGTGTGTGTGTGAGTGATGGGGTTGGACCCAGGGTGCTTGACCACCGAGCCACCTCCCAGCCCTTTTCTTTTTTTAATTTTGAGACAGGTTCTTGCTAAGTTGCTGGGATCTCACTCCATTGCTGAGGCTGGCCTCAAACCTGTGATCCTCTGGACTCACCTGCTGAGCCCCTGGGACTCCAGGCGTGTGGTGTCTTCTGTAGGGTGGTGTGCACCGTGTGAGGCCAAGGCAGGGGGTGCTATGCTTTCACCGGGCAGCACTGCCGTCCCACCGTCTTGGTGGCAGTGTTTGCAGGCCGTGTTCCTGTGAGCTGGGTGAGGGTCCAGGTGGGCTGGCTGGGGAGGCTGGCGGGGAAGTCCCCTGCCACGCAAGTGCCCAACTTTCAGTCCTTGGCTGGAGGGCACGGGCAGAGCCAAGGTTTTGAGTCAGGTCTCAGCGCTGAAGTGGTGTTTTAGGCCCCCCCCGCCAGCATTCTGCAGCGGGAGCCTAGACGCATTAGTAGCTCCCACACGAAGATCAGTTTGGGGGAAGGTTTGCGCCTGACTCGGCATCTCTGCAGCTCCCAGAGGCCCCCTGCCCGCTGCCCCTCTGTGCGTGCGCCACTCCTGGCCCAGCCACCTGACTTGAGGGCTTTCCCCGTCAATCACCAACCCTGCGGTCCTGTTGGGATCAGAAATGGAATGACAAATAGGGGAGAGAATATGGAGAGAAGAAAGATGGGAAAGGCGAAATCAAAGCACTAACCTGAGCCCAGGTGAGGGGGACATAGTATGCAGTGGGCAAGAACGGGATCATGAAGGGGCGAGAGGGGCACGGGGCATGTCTACCTAGCACCTAGAACAGTGCCCTGAAAAGAAGTCACTGTTCTCTCCTTTTCCTGTGGGAGGAAGGGAGGCACAGAGAGGATGAGTGAGCTTCCTGAAATCACACAGCCAGTGGTGACAGAGCTGGGACTATCCTATCAGCTAGGTGATGTGGGGGTGGGGTGTCTGGGGAAGCTCCCAGGGAGTCCTGGGTTGGAAGAGCCTGGGGCAGAGCCTGGGGCTGCCTGGGGAAGCCACCACGGTTTTCAGACTGGACCTCTGACAAGCATCCATTGCAGGCTGAGGTGTTCTTTCTGTTTTGAAGCCGGCGTGGAGAGTTCGGGTAACAGGCTGACGATATTCCAGGCCTTTGGGATGAAGCAGAAGTCACGGAGGACAGTTAGATCTTTGAGAGGTGACGCAGGGCCAGATGCCCGGGATGAGGTCTGGACGTTCTCTGCTGCGGGTGGGGCTTGCTCCTGTGGCGAGGCAGGTGACAGGCCCCTGGTTAGCTGTCCTCTCTACGTGGCTGCAAGAGCTCTGCCCTGAGGGCTGCAGGGACTTGGCCAAGACGCCTAAGTGAGTGGCTCAGGGCAGAACTGGGACAGAAGCCAGGAGGTCTCCTTCTGAGTTTTCAGCTACTCCACGGGTTTGGCTGACCCGAGACCAGCTGGCCTGGACACCAATCTTGTGCCCACCTGGCCCAAGGTCCCACCCTGTCCCTGGAGCTGGTTTGAACGCGTACCATGGGAGCTGTCTTCTGAAGGGCGGATCAGGGAGAAGCCAGGTGACGGTTAGGGTTAGGGTTAGGGTTAGGGTTAGGGTTAGGGTTAGGGTTAGGCACACGGTCTCACATGGAGGGTGGGGGACAGAGACCTCGATGGGCCGTGCATCCCACTTAGGCAGGGTGAGGGTAGAGCAACTGACCCCGCAGGGCTGTGCACTGGTCATTCAGAGGGACCCAGCCACAAGCTGGAGTGGGGCCTGGGGCTGGCCTGGCCTGTATCGGGGGCAGGGGTCCAGCCTGCCCTGTATCTGGCTGAGTCACACCCTAGCCGGTCTGTGTCTGCCAGGTCACAAATGGGACACTGGACCTGCCCAGGGTCCTGGGAGCCTGCAGGGATGTGCTCCCGGAGAGGCGGGCTCCAGGCTCGCTCTGCAGGGCCTGCGTGTGGTGGGCGGGGAGGCCGACCGTCTGTGCTGGGAAGGGTGCTGTGGGCTGGCGCGTCCCTTGGCTGGCCCTGAGGGTGCAGGCTGAGCCGTGGAGCATGACGAACCAACCCCGCATGGAGCGGCTCCACAGGCTACGGCCCCACAGCTCCTGTGAGGCATGGTTGCCACCCAGCTGGGCTGCATCCTCCTCCTCAGGGCCTCCCGTGCTCCTGGCCAGGCTGGCCTCCCTGACGCAGCGGCTGCTTCGTCCTTCATCAGCGCGGGCTGAGAGTCTGAGGAGGGGCTTCGAGGTGGACGTCAGGGGCCCTGCAGAGACTCCCTTGGCTCAGTTGCAACTGTCCTTGGCAACAAGTCAGCCGCCGTGGCAGAGGGACCCTCACAGGATGTGAACGCCAGCAGTGGCCTGTGGGAGGCCCTCTGCACCCAGGGTGGGGTTGGCGGGGCAGCAGCAGCAGCAGCAGCTGTGACTCACCCAGTGCTGGTTATGCGGCAGCCCGGGGGGCTCCGCAGGTGGCTCGCCCCAGCCTAGAACGCCTGTCCTGTTGGTGCCGCTGATATGCAGACATGGAGACGGTGGGGACCCTCCTCGTGGTCAGTGCGGGAAACGTGGGCTGCCCTCCTCTCCACTGCACCGCGCCGCCTGGGCCTTCACCAAGGTGGGGGCTTTGCTCTCACAGGCTTCCCAGGGAGGTGGCCTGGGGCGCAGTTGGGAAGGAGGGGAGGACTGCGACCTACAACCTGGACGAGCACGTCTCCCTGGGGGTCGGCAGGTGCCCAGGCGAGAGCCCTGACGTGGCGTGCAGCCGAGGCTCGTCTCAGGGAGCACCGTGGTGCTGGGCAGCCACCCTGCTGCCTCACAGCCAAGTCGACAAGTGATGAAATGTCAATGACAAAGCTGCTGCGGTGACAACCCTCGGGGCCCAGCCAGGTACTCAGAGCCTTCTGCTCGGGCACCTCTGCACACAGGCATGACAAACCACAGACGCAGTGACAAGAGAAAATGCCCTAGTGACACGGGCTAGAGGAGCTGGACCCCTGGGCGGGCCAGGCCCCTCATCGTTGCTGGGGTCGTCCTGTCTTGTCGGGGCAGCGCTGACTGAGAGCCAGCACTGCTGTGGGTGTAAAAGCAGCCAGTCCTTCCCTGCGGGCCACCTTCTGCTAGGTCCAGGGCCGGGGCCGCGGGCGGGCGCAGGTCCTGGGCACCAGCTCTCTGCTTCTCCTGCCCTGGTTTCAAGAGCACAGAGACAGTTGGGTTCAGAAAGCCATGCACCTGCTCATGCCCAGGGCGCTGCCCTGGCCGCACTCAGTGGAGCCTGGCTGGGCGCTGGGGTGGTGGGCATCCTGGCTCAGAGCCAGCGGGAGGGAGGGGCTGCGTGGGTCCCTGTGGCTGCCGTGACAGGAGACCGTGGACGGTGGCCTGTGCTCTTCAGCCGTCCCTCACTGAACAGGCGGCCGAGAGATCAGCTTAGGAAGAGGAAAGCTTCATCCTGGCTCACAGCGTGGAGCTGTCAGTCCACGGCTGGCGGCCCCATCGCTTTGGGCCTGTGCTGAGGCAGCACATCATGGCGGTGGGGGTGGCACCGCCATGCCACTCAGCTCATGGCGGGATGTGAAAGAGAGGGGGCTGGGGTCCCAACATCAAGGGCATGTCCCCAGGGACCTAAGGACCCCTTATAGGTCCCCCACCTCCCTGCAGCGCCAAGCTGAGGACTGAGCCCTCAGCACAAGGACTCTGGGACACTCCAGATCCATTAAACCAGAGACATGTCCTCTCCCACATGTGGAGACCAGCAGTGTGACAAAGTGCCAGCAGGGCTGTGCTCCCTCTGGGACCCACAGGGAGACCCTCCTGCTGGGCTGTGACTGCCCCACCACTCCTGCTGAGACTTGATTGGCTTTGGGGCGGTGTTGAGAGGGATGCTTTTAAGAGGCGATCAATGCCATTACCCCGGGAGTCGGTTCCACGGAAGTGGGCTCGGTGTTTGGGAGGGGCTGGCTGTAATGGAAGTGGGTTAGTAATGACGGAAGTGGGTTAGTGATCATGGCAGTGGGTTAGTTATCATGGGCATGGATCAGTCATCAAAGGAGCCGGTTAGTTATGGGAGTGGGTTAGTTATTGTAGGAGTAGGTTAGTTATCATGTGAGTAGATTAATTATCCTGGAAGTGGTTTAGTTATTTTGGTAGTAGATCAGTTATTTGGGGAGTGAGTTATCATGGGAGTGGATTAGTTACTTGAGGATGGGTTAGTTATGTGGGAGTAGGTTAGCTATCATGATAGTGGGCTAGTTATTTGGGAGTGAGTTAGTTATCGAGGGAGTAGACAGATTAGTTATCATTGGAGTGGGCAAGTTATTGAGGGAGTAAGTTAGTTATCCTGGGAGTGGGTTAGTTATCCTGGGAGTGGGTTAGTTATTGAGAAAGTAAATTAGTTATCCTGGAAATGGCTAGTTATCAATGGATGGTCCCTGGTAGAATGAGTTCCGCAGTTTTTCTCTGCAGCTCACTTGCCCTGGTTCACGTTACGATGCAGCCTGAAGGCCTCACCGGATGCTGGCACCTAGATCTGGGTGGTTGTTTGGGAGTGGTTAGCTAGAATGCACTTATGAAGAGGAAAGCTTCATCCTGGCTCACAGTTTTGGAGGTGTCAGTCCACAGCTGGGGGCCCCATCACTTTGGGCCTGTGCTGAGGCAGCACATCATGGCGGTGGGGGTGGCACAGCCATGCCACTCAGCTCATGGCTGGGATGTGAAACCCATCCGCTCGTTGTCTCAGCCACCTGGGCTGTATTGCTCTGCTACAGAGCCCACCTCCTTCCTCCTCCAGCTTCGTTTCCTCGTGGTCCTTGGCTTCCTCGGCCATGGCTGCTCCTCTTTAGTGCCTTCCTCCCTCTCCCCAGGCCTTCTTCCTATGTGCTTCTGTGGATTTTCATCTTGTAAGGTCATCAGTCACGTGGGACCAGGACCAACCTTATTCCAGTCTAACGTGTCTTTCTCTAATTATATCTGCCAACCCCCTTTCAGGATGAGGCCACACTGGCAGGCACCTCGGGTTAGAGGTTTTCAGGGGACACAGTTACGGTCATATCACCCCAATGGAGGAGACCTGAGGCTGGAGCTCCAGGAGCCCTGCTGGCAGTGTTTGTGAGGGAGTCTGCGGCTCAGCCTCCGCTCACTTGGGGAGTAGACCACTGTGGCCACAGCATGATGGGAGTGCCAGAATTCCACCCAGAAGGGAACCAGGTCCCAGGTAGAGAACCAGGCAGATCAGCTTCAGGGTCCCAGTCAATATTTAGTGTTTGGGTCGTTGGAGCCAGAAGGTCAAAGTTCACACCTTCCCAATGTTTGAGACGTCAGGGAAAGGATCAGAACCACAGATGTAGGCTGTGGTGTGACTTCAAGGGCAAAAGCTTTTATGCCTGGGGCTTCATGGTGATGGGGAAATTTTACACCATCGTGGCCAGAATCTAAATTCCAAGCCTAAATTTCCTCCTATTTAGAGTTGCTGTATTGCCACTGCAATCCAGGAAGTGCTCTTAAATGGCAAAGCATCATTCAAACGATGTCAAGGACCCGTTACAGAATTGTGCTGGGGATCAGAACATGATACCCCAAAGACAGAGCCTTGGCCTAATATTTTAAACTGAAGTCAATGGAGAAAACTGCAGAAGCTGAACATGTCCCCTGGCCTCCTCTTGCCCTGCCTGGGTGGCCCAGCGGCACCTCCATGTGACCCTGATCCCGCTTGCTTTGAGGGTGCTGTCGGAAGGCCCGGAGTCCCTCTGCAGGGCAGCTGAGGGACTGGCTGGATCTGAGCCCCTGCCAGAGGGACCATCAGACCACCTCTGACTAAGGGCAACAGAAGACATGGTAGTTCCTCCCCTCATTTCCTTTGCCCCGTGTCTATAACCTCCTGACCCCCAAGGGGTGGGAAGCTGATGTGCAAGGTTCTCTCCCATTTCTAACCTTGGCCAAGAGTGGAAGCCTATTTTACTGCTCAATCTGTGCTGGGTCTTGTTATGGGGTCCTAATTGCAAGGGGGAAAAGGGACCCAGCCTTTGGGGTCAAAAATTAGTAACAGAAGGCCACTCTCTGACCTTCTCCTTCCCTCTCCCAAAGACTTGCAGGTGACAGATTCCTGCTCTGTCCCAGGAAGGAATGCAGAGACAGAAGGGAGTCTGAACTCAAAGGCCTTGCCAAGCTCCCTGCTTCCCTGCCCGGGCCACATCCCCTCCTGTCCCACAGTGCCTCTGCATGGGTGTCCACTTCTCATCAAACTTAACACACACCAGGAGCAGTGGCACATGCCTATGATCCCAGCAACTCTGGAGGCTGAGGCAAGAGGATTGCAAATTTGAGGCCAGCCTCAGCAGCTTAGTGAGACTCTGTCTCAAAATACAAAATAAAAAGGTCTGATGTACATCAGTGGTAGAGCAACCCTGGGTTCAATCCCCAGCACCAAGGAAATGAACAAGAGCCATGAAAATCCCAAGCATGAAATGAGTTTCCCCGGGGTCTCTGGGTCTTCATCTCTGAAGGCTTCCGGTCATGCAAGACTGGTTCAGTGCATATGCCCTGCTTTTCTCTTGCCTGCCAGTGTGGAGGAGCCGCCGTGGCCCTTGCCATGGGCAGGGCGGGCTCTGCTTTCTCCCCGTCGCTGCCACCGCCGCAGTGGGTTTTGCTGACGGGTTTACATCACAAACCAGGTTACACAGGAAGAGCAGCCTGCAGTCATCCCGACGACGCGGCCCACGGAACAGCAGGCCTGGCCACGCACCCACAACCACACGCCGGGAAAAGGTTTCCAGAAAATGCCTCGGAGCCTCACAGCGCTCCCCTGGGGGTGGGGACATAGTGACTTCTTTCCCCTCGCTGTTTACAGGGGTCCGAGCTGCAGGGCTGGTGGGCCCAGGTACTTTGTCCTGTGGGGCTGAGCAAGACAGCGTTGCTCTTCAGAACCACGAGCTCCTCAGCAGCACCCCAAACCTCTTTTGCGTGAGCCATGTATTGCTTTCATTTCCCCATTTGGCCGCAGGAGAGGAGTCCGGCTCAGTTTCCAAGAGCACGCCTTCACAGCTCCAAGACACCGCCTCAGGGCGAGCCCAGCCTCTCTAGGGTTGCTTACCTGGTGACAGAAATGGCCCTCTGGAGGTCTTTCTGTTGCTGGGTCAACAGTAGCTCCTAGATTCACACATTCTAAAGAGAAGGACACAGAGGGGCCATTGGTGCTGTATCATAGTGACACTGTTTGGCGGTTGGTTAAGACACTTGGAATGTCCCCTGCAGCTTCACAGACTGGAAAGCAAGTGGCAGGGCTCGTATTTCAAAGCGATTTCTTAATACCCTTGTCTGCCTGACCAAGGACTCCTGTGGGTTTAGGAAGAAGTCTCTTTCCGAGGACAGAAAAGTCTGGTGCGAGCCAGACCACTTCCCAGAGCCACCCAAGAAGCCCTCTGTCCCGTGTGGCTTTGTTCCCTCTACGTGGTTGCCACCTCCCTGTCTTTGCCTAATAATCAACCAGCATTAAGTGTCACCTGGTGGGAACAGAATATTCCAAGGACGTCATTACCCACTCCTGTTGCTAAGCGACAGCTCCTTCACCTGAGATGGACAGAACAGGTTAGGGGAGATACCAAAAAGCCGCTTTCTGTTTCAGGCCTGTCCCATCACCCCTGGGAAGGAGACGGGACAGGGGAGCCTCTCTTGGGGCCACCCACTCAAGTGGCATCATTGTCCTCTCTTCTCTAGAGTCCTAAATCCAGTGGACCCAACAGTGATGTCCCGGGTGTGGCCAGGTGTGTATTACCCAGCACGGTCCCCAGAGAGGAATTCTGCCATGTCCTCTGGCTTCCCATTCAGCTGTCACCTCATTACTACGGGGAAAATTCATACCCAAGGGAGGGTGGCCCACGGCTCCCTCGATTACAGGATCTCAGCTTGAGAAACACCACTCCAGCCTAGGAAGGGCTCTGATGCCTGGATTCGGGCCTGGTCATCGCAGCTGTCAGCTGTTCACAGTGAGGTTAGTGATGCGGGCTGCTGCCTGGCTCTCCTGAGCATCTGAGGTCAGTGCGTTGCCCCTGCTAAGAGGCCCCAGTGCAGGAGGTGGAGCAGGAGATAGAAACTGCGGCCCGCTTCCCAGGGCACAGGAGCAGGGGGCCGCCAGCTCTGCTACTGACGGGCCGGCAGCCTGGTCCCTCTCTCCTAGGAACCAGCCCAACAGAACTGTTTGCTCTGAGACACCAGGGAGTTTAGGGTCACTGTGTTGTAACAGCACCAAGAGGCAGCCCAGGAGCAGCACCAGGGAAGAAGGGCATGCCTTTGCACATCCGTGAAATGAAATGCCACGCAGGCATCTGAAGGAACAAGGTGGAGCTGACCTCTGGACAGGGAAGGGAAGCCAGGACACCGAGATGGGCAAATTGCTGAGGTGTGGGCACCACTTGAAGCTCTGTGGATGGACCGCTGCTGGTGGGAGCGGAGACGTGTCCTCTGAGCACGTGCCCACTGACAGGGTGCACCCGGACCGAGCTCACCAGTACCCTCTTAACTCATTCTGCTATGTGAAGACGAGGGGTAAACTACCGACTCACTTAAATCAGGGTCCAGGTGAGGTTCACAAAGCATGTGGCTGATGTGTCTCTTAAGTCCCTTTCAACATGTGCAAGTGTCTCCTTCAATACCGTTTATTTATTGAAGAAATACAGTTATGTGTCCTGGGGAGTTTCCTGCATTCAGGATTTGTCTCTTTTGTAAGATATTTCTCCATTGTCTCTATTTTCTGTAAAATGAGAGAGGATCTGCAGATCTACTGAAACGCAGGTTCAAATCATGGGGCAAGGACACTTTACAGGAGACCCTGGGCCCTGGGCTTCCCGGTGCATCCTACATGAGGTCAAGCGTGTCCAGGTGCCTGGCTCCTGGGATGTCCAGGCTGCCCCTGGGCTCAGGAGTCAGCCCGTCCCGTGGCTCTCCAGTCAGCCCTCAGCAGTCCGTGGTCTGGTGGCTGAGCTCCATGGAGCCCTGGTCAGCTCACATATGCAGTTACATATCATCTGTAGTTTACACATATGCACATATTGTTGCCTGTGTGATATTTGTGCACTCTTGTGAATGTGTTTTTGGTGTCTTGCTCTGCAGCGGTGATCATCCCTGTGCAGGGTGTGGCTCCTCCCCCAGCAGGCCTCCAACATGCCTGCCCCTCCTGACCAGCAGTGCGTGATGTCATTGACAGAGCGGCCCGTCTGCCGGTGCTGCCAAGTGCACTGCTGCCCCTCCGGGGACCACGTGGGCAACCTGTCCCAGTTGTGCCCCAGAGGCTGCTCTTTGAAAGGCCTGTGACCCCCCCCGCCGAGAGGCGGCCTGGCCTGAGTGTCTGTGATGAAATGGCAGCAATGAGGCAGGGCTGTGTG
>JAJEJO010050909.1:206689-261044 GCA_020662805.1 Glaucomys volans | reverse complement strand
TATATCTGGTCTCTTCTTTATCATGAAAGGAGTTGCATTTTGTCAAAGGCATTTTCTGCATTATTGAGAGGATCATGTGATTTTTATATACTTGATTCTACCTTTGTAATGTATTACATTTATTGATTTGCATATGTTGAACAATCCTTGCATTGCTTAAATTGAATAAAACTGATTATGGTGCATGATATTTTCCATATCATTTTGAATTTCGTTTGCAATACTTTTATAGAGAATTTTTTCATCAATGTTCATCAAAGATATTGGTCTGTAGTTTTCTTTCCTAACTATGTCTTCATCCAGTTTGGGTATAAGGGTGACACGGGCTTTGTAGAATGGTTTTTGAAGTGTCCCTTCCCTATTTCATGAAATATTTTCAGGATCATTGATGTTAGTTCTTGTTTTACTTTCTTTTTTTATTTGTTCTTTTTCGATATATGTGATAATAGAGTGTCTGTCAACATATTATACTTACATGGAGTAATAACTTATTCTAATTAGGATCCCTTTCTTGTGATTGTACATGAAGTGGAATTTCAATGATTGTGTATTCATGCATGAACATAGAAAAATTATATCCAATTCATTCTACTGTCTTTTCTATTCCCATCCTTCTTCCCTTCCCTTCATTCCCTTTTGTACATAAACTGATCCGTGACATATAGGATGATGGAAGAAGTGAAATCAGCAATAAATTTCAGGAGGTGAAAGATCACTTCAATAAAGAGGCAGAGATTCTGAAAAGAAATCAAGCAGAAATCCTTGAAATGAAGGAATCAATAAACCAATTAAAAATTCAATAGAAAGTATCACCAACAGACTAGACCACTTGGAAACAGAACCTCAGGCAATGAAGAGAAAATATATAATCTTATAAATAAAGTTGGCCCCAGAGAGTAGATGTTAAGAATCTATGAACAGAACTTCCAAGAACTATGGGATAAAGACCAAATTTAAGATTTATTGGGATAGATGAAGGCATGGAGATACAAACCAAAGGAATACACAATCTTTTTAATAAAATTATATCAGAAAATTTTCCAAACCTAAAGAATAAAATGGAAAATCAAATACAGAAAGTATGCAGGTCCCCCAAATGTACAAAATTATAACAGACCCACACCAAGTCACATTGTAATGAAAATGCCTAATATACAGAGTAACTAGAAAGCCTGTATTATAGAACATTCTCAACAAAATATTCCATGAAGATGAAATTTTAAAAAGTGAAAAACAGCAAAGGGAGGAGCTACACAAAAGCAACAGTCATTCAAAACAGAAACTAATTCAAATTGAAAAGTACAAATAAACCCAAATGCCTTAGAATACAAATCATATCTCAATAATAACTTTGAACATTAATAGCCTAAACCCATCAATCAAAAGACACAGAGTAGCAGACTGGATTTAAAAACAAGAGCCAACAATATGCTGTCTCCAAGAGACTCACCTCTTAGGCAAAAATATCCACAGACTGAAGGTGAAAGGATGGGAAAAAACATATCACTCATATGAATTGCAAAAACAAGCAGGGTTTCCATCCTCATTCAGATAAAGTGGACTTCAAGTCAAAGTTAATCAGAAGGAACAAAGAAGGTCATTTCATACTGCTTTAAGGAATTACACATCAACAAGACATTAAATCATAAATATCTATGCCCCAAACAATGGAGCATTTATATACATCAAGCAAACCCTTCTCAATTTCAAGAATCAAATAGGTCACAACACAATAATATTGGGTGACTTTAACATACCTCTGTCACCACTAACTAGATCCTCCAAACAAAAACTAAACAAAGAAACTATAGAACTAAATAATACAATCAATAATTTAGAATTAACAGACATATATAGAGTTTTTCATCCATTAATGAGCAAATACATTTTCTCCTCAGCAGCACACAGATTCTTCTCTAAAATAGAACACATATATCTTAGGTCACAAGGCAACTCTTAAGCAAGTACAAAAAAAAAAGACAATACTGTGCATTCTATCAGATCATAATGGAATGAAATTAGAAATCAATGATAAAATAAAAAATAGAAGCTACTCTTACTCCTGAAGACTAGATAATATGCTTAGATGATGAATGGATGGCAGAAGAAATCAGGGATGAAATTAAAAAATACTTAGAGGTAAATAAGAACACCAATATGACATCTCAAAATCTCTGTAACACTATGAAGGCAATGCTAAGAAGAAACTTCATTACATTGAGCTCTTTCATTAAAAAAATAGAAAATCAATGAATAAATAACATACATCTCAAAACCCTTGAAAAAGAAGAGGAAACCAACACCAAAAGTAGTAGAAGACAGGAAATAATTAAAATCTGAACTGAAATCAGTGAAACTGAAACAAAAGAAACAATTCCAAAAATTGATCAAACAAAAAGTTGGCTCTTTGAAAAAATAAATAAAATTGATAAATCCTTAGCCATGCTAATGGAGAAACTCAAATTATGAAAATTTGTGATGAAAAGGGAAATATCATGACAAACACTAATGAAATACAGAAGATAGAAACGATTTTGAAATTTTATACTCCAGTAAAATCGAAAATCTGAAAGACATCAACAAATTTCTACAGATGCATGACCTACACAATCAAGAGGAGATACACAATTTAAATGGATCTGTTTCAAGCAATGAAACAGAAGATGGTATTATGGTTTGGATATGAGGTGTTCCCTAAAAGCTCCCATGTGAGACAATGCAAGAAGGTTCAGAGGAGAAATGATTGGGTTGTGAGAGTCTTAACCTAATCAGTGAATTCATTTCTGATGGGTAACTGGAGGCAGGTGGGGTGTGGCTGGAGGAAGTGGTTAATTGGGGGCATGGCTATGGGTATATATTTTGTATCTGGAAAGTGGAATTTCTATCTCTGCTTCCTGATCAAAATGTAAACTGCTTTCCTCTGCCACACCTTTCCACCATGATGTTCTGCCTCACCTTGAACCCCATGGAATGGAGCCAACCTTCTAAGGGCTAAGACCTCTGAAATCTTAAGCCCTCAAATAAACCTTCTTCCTCTACAGTTGTTCTGGTCAGGTCATTAGTCATAACGGTGAAAAAGTTGACTAAACCAGACTCCATCAAAAGCCTAACAAGTAAGAAAAGCCCAGGACCAAACAGATTCTCAGTTCTCCCAGACTTCAAAGAAGAATTAACACCAATACTCTTCAAATTATTCCATGAAATAGAAAAGGAGGAAACCCTTCCAAACTGTTGTATGAAACTAAGCATCACCCTGATACTGACACCAGACAGACACATTGAGGAAAGAAAATTTCAATATCCCTGATGAATGTAGATGCAAAAATTCTCAATAAAATTCTGGCAAATCACATATAAACCATATTAAAAAGACAGTGCACAATGATCAAGTGGGGTTCATCCTAAAGGTGGTTGGTTGGTTCAACATACACAAATCAATAAATATAACTCATCACATGAATAGACTTAAAGATAAGAATCATATGGTTATCTCAATAGATGCAAAAAAAAGCATTTGACAAAATTCAGCATCCAAGCCGGGTATGGTGGCGCACGCCTGTAATCCCAGTGACTCAGAAGACTGAGGCAGGAGGATCATGAGTTCAAAGTCAGCCTCAGCAACTTAGCAAGGCCCTAAGCAACTCAGTGAGACCCTGTCTCTAAATAAAATACAAAATAGGGCTGGGGATGTGGCTCAGTGTTAAGCACAGTGTTAAGTTGAGTTCAATCCCTGGTTCAAAAAAAAAATTCAGCATCCATTCATGTTCAAAAAACTCAGGAAAGTAGGAACATACCTCAACATAGTAAAATTTATGTATACTAAACCCAAGGCCAACATCATTCTAAATGGAAAAAAACTGAAAGCATTCCAAGAACTGGAACAAGTTAAGGACACCATCTTTCACCACTTTTATTCAACATCATCCTTCAAACTCTAGCCAGAGTAATTAGAGAGAAGAAAGAAATTAAAGGAATATGATTCAGAAAAGAAGAACTCAAAGTATCACTACTTGCTCACAACATGATTCTATATTTAGAAGACCCAAAACTTTCCACCAGAAAACTTTTAGAATAAATAAATTTAGCAAAGTAGCAGAATATAAAATCAACATCCATAAATCAAACACGTTCCTATACATCAGTGATGAATCCATTGAAAGAGAAATTAAGAAAACTACCCCATTCACAATAGCCCCCCCAAAATAAAATATTTGGGAATAAATCCAACAAAAGTGATGAAAGACCTCTACAATGAAAATGACAAATCACTAAAGAAAGAAATTGATGAATACTTTAGAAGATGGAAATATTTCCCATGCAGTTTGCACAGGCAGAATTAATATTGTCACAGTGGTCATACTACCAAAAGCATTATACAGACTTAATGCAATTCCTATTGATATTATTGACAAATCCCAATGACAGTCTTCATAGAAACAGAATTTCATGCAGTCATGAAATTTATTTGGAAAAATAAGAGGCCCAGAATAGCCAAAGCAATATTTAACAAGAAAAATGAAGCAGGAGGCATCATAATATCAGATTTTAAATTATACTTCAGAGCTGTAGTAACAAAAACTGCCTGGTATTGGCACCAAAACAGACCTGAAGACCAATGGTACAGAATAGAAGACACAGAGACAAACCCACATAAATATGGTTATCTCATATTAGACAAAGGCACCAAGAACATATACTGGAGAAAAGATAGCCTCTTCAACAAATGGTGCTGGGAAAACGGGAAATTCATATGTAGTAAAATGAAATTAAATACCCATTTCTCACTCTGCAAAAACCTCAACTCAGTGGATCAAAGACTTAGGAACTAGAACAGAGACCCTGTGCCTAACAGAAGAAGAAGTAGGCCCAAACCTCCATCATGTCAGCTTAGGAACTGACTTCCTTAACAAGACTCCTAAAGTGCGGGAAGTAAAATCAAGAATCAATAAGTGGGATGAAATCAAACTAAAAAGCTTCTTCACAGCAAAGCAAACAATCAAGAATGTGAAGAGAGAACACACAGAATGGGAGAAAATCTTTATCACATGCACCTCAGATATAGCATTCACCTCCAGGATATATAAAGAACTCAAAAAACTTAACATGAAAAAAACCAAATAACCCAATCAATAAATGGGCTAAGAAACTGAAAAGACATTTCACAGAAGAAGAAATACCATCAATTAACAAATATATGAAAAATGTTCAACAGCTCTAGCAATTAGAGAAATGCAAATTAAAACTACACTCCAGTCAGAATGGCAATTATCAAGAATACAGACAGAGACAGACATCAAGTTCAGCCCAGGGCAGACGCCTGAGACTTCTGCACCTGGTACTGGGCCCTGAGTGCTCCGATGGAATTTCTGCATGGGGGCAGGTGGCACAGCACAGAAGTGGGAGACTTCAGAGAGCAGTAAGCGGGCACAGCAGACACTTGAGTCTCCCACTCAGGGAGGATCAGCTCAGAGGTTTGGGTTCAGCCCAGCCAAGTCCCATGAGACTTCCAGTCTGGGAGGCAGACACAGAGACAGACATCAGGCTCAGTCCACTACAGACACCTGAGACTTCTACACTTGGTACATCAGCCCTGAGTGCTCCCATGGGACTTCCGTGCAGGGGCAGCCACCAGGAGGCCCAGCCCAGAAGCTGAGACATACCCTAGCCTGGCCCCATCCCACTGTCTAGTGTTACTGAAGACTAGGAAGTGAGGTATTGGAAACCTGCAGGGACACCACAAGTCTATGGAGGAGAGCTGCAATACCTCAGATTCTCACAGATAAAGGAGAAGATACATGAGCAACATGAGAAAACAGGAGAAGAAAGTGTCTCAACAAACCTAGATGCTACATCAACAGAATCCAATGATAGCAGGGCAGAAAAAATGTCAGAAAGGGAGTTTAGAGTGTACACAATTAAAATGATCAGAGAAGCAAATGATGTTATGAGAGAGCAAATGCAGGCAATGAATGATCGCACCAATCAACAGTTAAAAGAACAGTTAAAGGATCATTTCAATAAAGAGATATTCTGAAAAATAACAAACAGAACTCCTTGAAATGAAGTAAACAACAAAACAAATTAAAACTCAATAGACAGCATAACTAACAGGCTAAATCACCTGGAAGACAGAACCTTAGACATTGAAGACAAAATATTTAATCTTGAAAAAAAAGTTGACCAAACAGAGAAGATGGTAACAACTCACGAACAAAGCCTACAAGAATTGTGGGATATCATGAAAAGACCAAATTTGAGAGTCATTGGAATTGAGGAAGGGACAGAGATACAAACCAATGGAATGAATAATCTATTCAATGAAATAATATCAGAAAATTTCCCACATTTGAAGAATGAAATGGAAAATCAAATACAAGAGGCTTATAGGACACCAAATGTACAAAACTACAACAGATCAACACTAAGGCACATTATAATGAAAGTACCTAACATACAAAAAAAAAGATAGAATTTTAAAGGCTGCAAGAGAAAAAAATCAGATTACATTCAGGGAGAAACCAATATGGTTATCAGCAGATTTCTTAACACAGACCCTAAAAGCAAGCAGGGCCTGGAGCAACATATTCAAACTCTGAAAGAAAATGGATGCCAACCAAAAATGTTATACCCAGCAAAATTTGCCTTTAGATTTGAAGATGAAATAAAATCCCCCCCATGATAAGCAAAAGCTAAAAGAATTTACAAATAGAAAGCCAGCACTACAGAAGATTCCAAACAAAATATTTCATGAGGAAGAAATGAAAAACAACAATGTAAATCAGCATAGGGAGGAATTTGCTGGCTAAAGGAATAGCCAAAAAAAGGAGAAACCAAGTTAAAAACCAAAAATAAGCCACAATGACTGGGAATACAAATCATATCTCAATAATAACTCTGATTGTTAATGGCCTGAACTCATCAATCAAAAGACATAGACTGCAGATTGGATTAAAAAGAAAGACCCAACAATATGCTGCCTGCAAGAGACGCAGCTTATAGAAAAAGATACCCACAGGCTAAAGGTGAAAGGATGAGAAAAAACATACCATGCACATGGACTCAGTAAAAAAGCAGGGGTTTCCATCCTCATATCAGATAAAGCAGACTTCAAGCCAAAATTAGTTAGAAGGGATAAAGAATGACATTTCATACTGCTTAAAGGAGGCGTAATTCAGCAAGACATAACAATCATAAATATTTATGCCCCAAACAATGGCACATCCATGTACATCAATCAATTCCTTCTTAATTCCAGGAACCAAAGAAACCAAAACACAATAATACTGGGGGATTTTAACACACTTCTCTCCCCAGTGGATGGATCTTCCAAGCAAAAGTTGAACAAAGAAACCATGGAACTCAATAACACAATCGCCAACTTACACTTAACAGACATATACAGAATATTTCATCCATCAATAAGCGAATACACTTTCTTCTCAGCAGCTCATGGATCCTTCTCTAAAATAGACCATATGTTATGCCAAAAAGCTACGCTTAGCAAATACAAGAACATTGAAATACTACTACCTTGTATTCTATCAGACCATAATGGAAGGAAATTAAAAATCAAAGATAAAATAAAAAACAGAAACTACTCCAACATCTGGAGATTAAATAATATGCTATTGAATGATGCATGGATAACAGAAGACATTAGGGGGGAAATAAAAAAATTCTTAGAGGTCAACGAGAACAAAGATACAACATACCAAAATCTCTGGGATACTATGAAAGCAGTGCTAAGAGGAAAATTCATTGCATGGAGCACATTCAATAAAAGAGTGAAAAGTGAACAAATAAATGACCTCATATTACAGCTCAAAGTCCTAGAAAAAGAGGAACAGTTCATCACCAAAGAAGACAGGAAATAATCAAAATCAGAGCTGAAATCAATGAAATTGAAACAAAAGAGATAATTCATAATATTGACAAAACAAAAAGTTGGTTTTTTGAAAAAATAAACAAAATTGATAAGCCCTTAGCCATACTAATGAAGAGAAGGAGAGAGAAAACTCAAATTACTAAAATTCATGATGGAAACGGAAATATCACAAGAGACACTATTGAAATACAAAACATAATTAGAAGCTATTTTGAAAATTTGTACTCCAACAAAATAGAAAACATGGAAGATATCAACAGGTTCCTAGAGGCATATGAGTCACCCAAACTGAATCTGGAAGACATACATAATTTAAATAGATCAATTTCAAGCAATGAAATACAAGAAGTCATCAAAAGCCTACCAACAAAGAAAAGTCCAGGACCAGATGGATTCACAGTTGAGTTCTACAAGACCTTCAAAGAAGAGCTCATTCCAATACTCCTCAAAGTATTCCATGAAATAGAGGAGGAGGGAACCCTTCCAAACTCATTCTAGAAGCTAATATCACTCTGATACCAAAACCAAAGACACATCAAAAAAAGAAAATTTCAGCCCAATATCCCTAATGAACATAGACGCAAAAATCCTTAAAAAAATGTTCACAAATCGCACACAAAAACATATTAAAAAGATAGTGCACCATGATCAAGTGGGTTTCATCCCAGGGATGCAAGGTTGGTTCAACCTCCAAAATCAATAAATGTAATTCACCACATCAACATACTTAAGAACCACATGATCATTTCAATAGATGCAGAGAAAGCATTTGATAAAATACAGCACCCCTTCATGCTCAAAACACTAGAAAAAATAGGGATAGTAGGAATGTTCATTAACATTGTAAAGGCTATCTATGCTAAGCCCACAGCTAACATCATTCTAAATGGAGAAAAATTGAAAGCATTTCCCCTGGGAACTGGAACAAGGCAGGGATGCCCTCTTTCTCCACTTCTATTCAACATTGAAACTCTAGTCAGAGCAATTAGACAGACCAAAGAAATTAAAGGGATACGAATAGGAAAAGAAGATCTCAAACTATCCCTATTTGCTGATGACATGGTTCTATATTTGGAGGAGTCAAAAAATTCCACCAGAAAACTTCTGGAACTCATAAATGAATTCAGCAAAGTAGCAGGATATAAAAATAATGCTCATCAATCCAATGCATTTTTATTTGTAAGTGATGAATCCTCTGAAAGAGAAATTAGGAAAACTACCCCATTCACAATAGCCTCAAAAAAAAAAATTGGGGAATCAGTCTAACAAAAGGGTTGAAAGACCTCTACAATGAGAACTACAAAACACTAAAGAAAGAAATTACAGAAAATCTGAGAAGATGGAAAGATCTCCCATGTTCTTGGATAGGCAGAAATAATATCGTCAAAATGGCCATACTACCAAAAGCACTATACAAATTCAATGCAATTCCAATTAAAATCCCAATGACGGACCTCATAGAAATAGAGCAAGCAATCACAAAATTCACTTGGAGGAACAAGAGGCCCAGAATAGCTAAAGCAATTCTTAGCAAGAAGAGCGAAGTAGGAGGTACCACAATACCAGACCTTCAAATACACTACAAAGCAATAGTAAAAAAAAAAATGACATGGTGTTGGCACCAAAATAGACAGGTAGATCAATGGTACAGAATAGAGGACACAGAGACAAACCCACATAAATACAGATATCTCATACTTGACAAAGGAGCCGAAAACATACAATGGAGAAAAGATAACCTCTTCAACAAATGATGCTGGGAAAACTGAAAATCCATATGCAGCAAAATGAAACTAAACCCCTACCTCTCACCCTGCACAAAGCTCAATTCAAAATGGATCAAGGACCTAGGAATTAGACCAGAGGCCCTGCACCTAATAGAAGAGAAAATAGGTCCAAATCTTCATCATGATGTCCTAGGACCAGATTTCCTTAACGTGATTCCCAAAGCACAAGAAATAAAAGCAGGAATCCATAATTAGGATAGGTTCAAACTAAAAAGGTTTTTCTCAGCAAAGGAAACAATCATCAATGTGAAGAGAGAGTCTACAGAGTGGAAGAAAATCCTTGCCACACACACACTTCAGATAGAGCACTCATTTTCAGAATCTACAAAGAACTCAAAAAACTTTACCCCAAGTATACAAATAACTCAATCAATAAATGGGCTAAGGAAATGAGCAGACACTTTACAGAAGAAGATCTATAAGCAATCAACAGATATATGGAAAAATGTTCAACATCTCTAGTAATAAGAGAAATGCAAATCAAAACCACCTTAAGACTTCATCTCACCCCAATTAGAATGTCTATTATCAAGAATCCTAGCAATAACAGGTGTTGGAGAGGATGTGGGGAGAAGGTACACTCATACATTGCTGGTGGGGTTGCAAATTAGTGCAGCCACTCTGGAAAGCAGTATGGAGATTCCTCAGAAAACTTGGAATGGATCCACCATTTGACCCAGCTATCCCACTCCTTGGCCTATACCCAAAGGACTTTAAAAAAACATACTACAGTGATGCAGCCACATCACTGTTCATAGCTGCCCAATTCGCAATAGCTAGATTGTGGAACCAACCTAGATGTCCTTCAATAGATGTATGGATAAAGAAACTGTGGTATATATACACAATGGAATATTACTCAGCCATAAAGAAGAATAAAATTATGACATTTGCAGGTAAATGGATGAAGTTGGAGATTGTCATGCTAAGTGAGATTAGCCAATTCCAAAAAACCAAAGGTTGAATGATCTCTCTGATAAGTGGATGATGATACACAATGCGGGGTGGAAGGGAGGCAAGAATGGAGGAAGGATGGATTGTATAGATGGAAAAGAGGGGTAGGATCGGGGTTCAGGGATAAGAATAATAACAGAATGAGACAAACATCAGTACCCTACGTACAGGTATGATTACACAAATAGTGTGACTCTACTTTGTGTACAACCTGAGAAACAACAGCTGTACTCCATTTGTGTACAATGAATCAAAATAAATTAATTTAAAAAAAAAACCAATACAAGCAACAGTAAGTGTTGGTGAAGATGTAGGAGAAAAGGTACATTCATACATTGCTGGTGGGACTGCAAATTGGTACAACCATTATGGAAAGCGGTATGAATATTCTCATAAAATTTGGAATGCAACCACCATTTGACCCAGCTATCCCATCCTCTGTTTATACACAAAGGACTTAAAATCAGCATATTACAGTGATGCAACTACATCAATGCTTATAGCAGCTCAATTCACATTAGTTGAACTATGGAACCAACCTGGGTTCCTGTCAACAGATGAATGGATAAAAAAAATGTGGTTATATATACACAATGGAATATTAGCCTTATAGGAGAATGAAATTATGGCATTTTCTGGTAAATGGATAGAGCTGGAAAATATCATGCTAAGTGAAATAAGCCAATCCCAAAGAACCAAAGGCTGAATATTTTCTCTGATATGCGGATGCTAATTCACAATAAGGGGTGGGAGGCTAGGGAAGAATAGAGGTACTTTGGATTAGACAGAGGATAGTGAAGGAAGGGGAAGGAGTATGGGGGTAGAAAGAATAGTAGAATGAATCAGAGACTATTACCCTATGTACATATAAGACTACACAACTAGTGTGATTCTACATCATGTACAACCAGAAGAATGAGAAGTTATACTCCACTTATGTATGATGTTTCAAAATGCATTCTACATTCATGTATAACTAATTAGAACAAATGAAAAATTTTTAAATAATTTAAATATTTGATCTTAAAATATGAAACTGTCATACTGTAAAACTACTAGAGAAAAACTACAGGGAAATATCTTGACATTTGTCTTACCAATGGTTTCATGGAAACAAAAGTCATACCAGACAAATGGAACTCTGCAACAAAAGTATAAACAGACAGGGCTGGGGATAGAGCTCAGTTCTGTCAAGCACAAGGCCCCTGGGTTCAATCCCCAGCACTGAAAAAAAAAAAAGTATTACCAGACAAATGGGGGGACTGCTTCAAACTAAAACTCTTTAGCACAACATTGAAAACAATTAACAGTATGAAAAGGCAAACTACAGAATAGGAGGAAACATTTGCAAACCACATTTGCATAAAGGGTTAATTTTCAAATGTGAACTGCTACTCAATAGCAAAAACAAAGCAAACCCAAATAATCCAATTTAAAATGGGCAATGGAATTGAAGGAACATTTCTCCAAAGAAAGCACACAAATAGCCAATAGGTATATGAAAAAATTGCTCAACATCACTAACCAGGGAATTGCCATCAAAACCACAAATAATTACCCCTATGCCCCTTTGCTAATATGATTTTTATAATAGAAAAAAAGCTAACAAGTGTTGACCTCAAGAATTTGGAACCCTTAAAGACTTGGCACTTTTGGTGAGAGTGTAGTTTAATGTAACCATTATGGAAAAAAATGTACAGGATCCTCAAAATATTAAAAATATATCTACCATAATATAAATAATTATGTTACACTTGTGTTTTCTTTCAATATCTCTGTTTAGGTATGTGTTCATTTCAGTGTACTTTTATTGAAATATTGTCCAAATAGTTTACTGTTTAATTATAACTTTGAAAGAAATGGCAAATGTGGCAGGGGGGATACATACCTTGGACAGAAAGCCTGTTCAAGGCAGGAATCATTTTAATTCATAAGTGGCATGCCATGGAGCAGCAATACAAATGCCTAATAAGGAAATTTTGTGTTGATAAAAAAGAAATTAAATCAGTATGTAAAAGAAATGTCTGTACTCCTGTGTTTATTGCAGCATTACTATCCATACATGAATGGATAACTTTTGAAATGTTATATGGGCATACAAGAGAAAATCATTTGATCTTTAAAAATATATTGACTCTAAAAGAATCAGCAACAAAAGCAATACCAGACAAATTGGACAGTACAGGACATAGAAAACCTGAAATACATTTTGTTAAGTGAAAGTCAGTCACGAGACAAACACTGCATGATTTCTCTTATGTGAGGCATTTAAAATAGTCAAATATATAGAAGTTGACAGGAGTGGTGGTTACTGGGGGTGGGAAGAGGGGAATGTGGTGACTTGTTCAATGTGTATAAATGTACAGTTAGACAAGATAAGTTCCAGAGGTGTACAACATATAGTTAAAATAAGGCATTGAACACTAAAAAATAATTATTAAGAAGAGGGATCTCTTCTTGAGTGTTCTGACTACAAAAATGAGGACACAGGGAAATTTTGGAGGTGATGAATATGCTTATCACCTTCATTGTGGTGAGGCAACGTGAGTCTATCATATGTCCAAATTCACCAAACTGTATAATTAATAATGTGCATTTTTGTAAGCTAGTTACAGTAAGCTGGAAAAAAAAATTTTAAATGGACAAGGGATTTGAGTAGATATTCCTCCTAAGAAGATATATAAATGGCCAAAAAGCACATGGAAAAAAAAAAGCCATCATCATTGCTCATTAGGGAAATGCAAATCAAATCCACAACGTAATATCACTTTATAACCACTAGGATAGCTGTCAAAAAAAAAGAAGGGAAATAAGCATCAGAGAGGTGTGGAGAAATTCTGGGAACTATCATACATTGCTGAAACACAAAAATGGTGCTGTTACAGTTTAGAGATGAGGTGTCCCCCAAGAGCTCACGTATAAGACAATGTAAGAATGTTCAAAGGTGAAATGATCAGGTTGTGAGAGTTGTAACCCAATCAGTGTATTAATCCACTGACATGGATTAACTGTGTGGTCACTGTAGGCTGGTAGAGTGTAGCTAGAGACAGTAGGTCACTGGGGGTATGACTTTGAGGTTTATATTTTGTCCCTGGTATGAAGTCTGCTCTGTTTTCTGTTTGCCATGTTCTGAGCTGCTTTCTTCTGCCATACTCTTCCAACAGGTTGTTCTGCCTCACCTCAGACCCAGAATTGTGGAGTTGGTCAACCACAGACTGAACTTTGAAACTTAAATTGTTCCTTTAAGTTGTTCTTGTCAGGTCTTTTGGTCACAGCAACAAAAAATGACTAAAATGGTTGCAGCTCATTATGTAATACACTTCGAAATTTTCTCAAAAAGTTAAATGTAGATTTACATATGATTCTGCAATTCCACAAAATGTGTGTACAAATGTTCACGGTGGCATTATTATTGCTAAAATGTATAAACAATGCAAGTGTCCATCAACAGATAACAGATCAAGAGAATTTGGTACATCCTTACAATGGTATATTGTCTCATCATTAAAAAATGTAATGATACATGCAAAAATACATGTAAACCTTGAAAACATTATGCAAAGCAAAAGAAGTTAGATATAAAACATCACACATTTTATGAATTTCATGTCATATCTAGAATAAGAAAAAGCACAAAGACAGAAAAATAGGTTAATGTGTACAAGGGGAAAAAGGGAGGGAAGAATTGGAACTGTTAACAGGTATGGAGTTTCTATTGGGGGTGATAGATGAATTGTGAAATTAGTGGTATAGATTGTACCACATTTTGAGTGTACTAAATTCTATCTAATTATACAGTTTTACAATTTTTAAACATGAATTAATGTGTGTAAATTTCATCTTAAAATGATAAAAGAAAACAGTATATGGACAGATTGATAGTTCAATCATTGGTTTCAAGTGACTGTTTTTTTGAATTAAAGAAATACCTTAAAATGCCAACTGAGAGTATATTTTTTCTTATTTAGTATAGTTCTTTTTTAAAAAGAAAGTACTATGCTTTCTTCTTTCCTATTTTTTTTTAAATTTAGATTAGTTTTTTTTAGCTGATACATAAAACATAAAAATTGTCCACATTTAAGGGTATCCTGTGATGGTCAATATATGCATACACTTTATAATGTTTAAATCAGGGCAAACATCTATTTCCTCAAACATTGCCACTCGAGTTTTAAATGGGATAAGAAATTTGTAGTTTATTTTAAAACTTATCTCTATATTTTCAAATAATAGGCAAATCATAGCTAGTTGTTAAAATACAGAAAGTTAAGCCAAGTGCAGCGGTACACATCTGTAATCCCAGTGGCTTGAGAGGCTGAGGCAGGAGGATCACAAGTTCAAAGTCAGTCTCAGCAATTTAGTGAGGCACTAAGCAACTTGATGAGACTCTGACTCAAAATTTTAAAAAAGCAGGGAGCTGGGGATGTGACTCAATGTTAAGCACTCCTGAGTTCAATCCCTGGTACCAAAAAAGTAAGATAAAATACACAAAGTTAAACCTCTCTAATCCATCATCCTGGTAAGGAAAGAGATAGTACACATAAGAATGAGGAATTTATAACTAAAATATTTTTAAGTTCAAGGTAATATGAAAATGTCCATCAAAATTGACTTAATAGGGGCTGGGGTTGTAGCTCAGTGGTAGAGGGCTTGCCTAGCATGTGTGAGGCACTGGGTTTGATTCTTAGCACCATATATATAAAATAAAGGTCCACTGACAATTAAAAAAATATTTTTTAAAAAAATTGACTTAATAGAAAACTGCAATGATTCAAAACTCCTCTGTCTTTGGAAGTTTTTATTATAAAAATAATTCTCTGTAATAAACTACATTAAAACTCCAAAACACATATCTACAAGTAAGGAAGTGGTTACCATGAAATCATAAGAGAGGTTATTCTCTGTGTGGAAAGATAGAGAACAACTGAGAGGGGACACATGGAAGGCTAAAAGAAAATTCCTTCAACATATACAAAATTTAAAAATCTATCTTTCCTCTTCGTTTTTTGTCCCTCTCCCTAAATCTTCTTTCCCTTAATTGTCATTGAAGACATGAACAACTCTAATTACAATTTTCATGTATGTGTCAGAATTTTTATGTTCTCATTTTAAGGATGCATAATATTTACATGCAACAGAATTATATAATGAAAAAGATCAACATTTGTAAAGTATAATTCCCCCTCTCTGGCCAATCCTTCATATGATCTTGATATCTTTAATTTCACAGATACAACATATCTATTGTGTGTGTTTTCCAGGATCAATGAACAAAATCGAGAGCAAGAAAAGGTGAGAAAAAACAGTGAGAAAGAGAGAAAAGAGGCAGGAACTCATAAGTAGTTTCATTACACTGAACATGACAACATGAAAACATTAAAAATCTCAAATGTTCATAACAATTAGTCATTTTTAATTTCCTTGAGAACAGATGGATATAAGCATGATTTACTAGAGAAGGAAGAAAAGAAACAGAGTAATAACCTGATATGAACATTTTTATTTACCTTTCATTAATTCAGACATCATTAGTGAAAAATTATTTTTAAGTAACTATTAATTTAGGCACTGTAAGGACTGGGGATATAGCTCAGTTGGTAGAGTGCTTGCCTAACATGCACAAGGCCCTGGGTTCAATCCCCAGCACCACAAAAGATCCACAATTTAGGCACTGTAAAATCCACTGAAGTTAAAATAGGGCTAAGAATACTAAGAAAGATACTAATAAATAAGTAAACCAAATATGATAAATATGTAATTTGATTAACAAACACAAATATTTTTGTAAGATGCTGCTCTGTAACATTACTGTGTTAGATGCCCCTTATACTAATTTGTCCCCCAAACATGATTGTGATTGGCCTGAAAGGAAAGGAAAGGACAGACCTGAGTTCTGGTGCTTGGAGTCTTAATGCGGCAGAAATCTCAAAAGCCAAAGGAATAAACCAGATGTGAATAACAAAAACAACAAAAAACAATTTAAGGATACAAACATTGACTCATCTATTCTAAAGTCTATTGGAGGCTCTAACTAGAATGGTAAACCAAGAAAAAATAGTAATATTTGGGATTAATAAAAATGTATTGAGTCATGCTCTGTAAAGGAACTGTGAGTATGGAAAAGTGAAGAAAGCAGACCAAAATTTCTACATTTAAGGGATTTACATTCTCATGCAGGGAGAAACACAAAAAAATTTAAATAAGTTAATTATGGAATAAATTAAATAATGACAAACACTAAGAAAAAAATTATAGTAGTATAGGATTGAAAAAAGGTGGCAACTTCGGAGATCTTGTCCAGAGATGTGAATAAAGACCAAGAGGGCACAGAGAAGAGTTGTGCAAATTCTGGAGGAGTGTTCAAGACAGAGGAAAAGGATAACATGAAGCACATGGAATATTCATGGAATGACAAGGAGGCAGGTTTGATTAGAGCAGGCAATCAAATTGTAAGTGGTGGGAGATTAGTTCAAAGATGGAATCTCAGGGATCCCACTGAAGAGCCACATAAGCTAAGGTAAGGATTAGAAAGATGGAAAGAGCACCCCTAGGCAGAATCTAGGTTCAACACAGCAGGAAGGTAAAGAAGATCAGCAAATCTTCAGAGTACAGAAGGTTAAAGAATCTGCAAAAGAGCAGTCTTGGAGCATGGGGACTTGAATCAGTGGATGACATTTTGGGAAAAAAGAAAGAATCCAGAATCAATGTTATTCTACAGCAATTGTAGCTTGGTTTTATAGGTCTAAGTAAATGATAAAGTGAACATAAAAATTCTCCTTTCAGCACTAGACATTCTCACTAAAGTTAGTTTGCATGGAGAAAAAAAAACAATACATACACACACACATGAATATATGTCTACATATACACACACATATATATAGTGTCAAAAATAGGAAGTATCTTTGCTTTTATATATTATACATTATATATATAATTATACATGCAAATATATAATATGTTTCTCCTCCTCCTATCTTTGATGTTTCCTGCATAAACTGAAGTTTGTTCTTTTCTCTACTCCAACTTCACAGTTCTGACTCTCCTAAAGTAATCTTACTTCCATCCTTTTCCATGTCATTAGAAAGTCATTTATCTTAAAAATACAACCAAAAATTGAGAACTGTGATATTGACATTCCAAAGGTACTGAAAAATGACATTTTAGGTTTGAAAACAGACACTCTAATACCTGCTGCAAACCTGCATAATGACAAAATAAGAGCTTCTTTTAAAGAACACATTGCTATGGAATTCTAAAAGGCTATTAATACTCATGGTAAATACATTTTAATGTGCACTAATTGGAAGTATTAGGAGTGGAGTAGATTTCCAGCCTTTAGTGATTATGGTTCTGGTTCTAAGCAAGTACAGGAAAAGCTGATATATGAAAATGTGAGGAAACTATTAAACTTTTATGTTTGGAAAAATAAATCATCATTTTACCAAGTTGACAGGTCACTAAGGTGTACCCGTGACAAAGAAAGAGGGAAATTTAATTCTGGCCATCAGCAGAATAGCATTAAAGTAGCACTCACATTAGAATTCATTAAGTCTTTCTCTAACTCTCAATTGCTTGTAGTCTTACAGCTTCCTCTGAGAGTGAACACCTTGTCTCTACTCACTCTGGCCCAACTGAGGTGACACATTTAGTGGTCATTTTCTACCCAAGAAAAGAGGTCCTTCTTAGCCTCACCAAGTCACAAGTCAATTAACCCAAGCTGTTCACAGAGTCACCTCAGTATCCCCTCCCTCAAAAGAGTTAGGGGATGCCAGGAGCCAGCCCCAGCAACTCAGAAGGTCCCCGAAGGATGGTCATTGTTGCTGAACTTTACCAGATCATTTACAGTGTGATACTGGGTGAAAAAAATTTGCTATACTTAACAGATAAGACAATGATATGGTTATTCTGGAGGAAGGGAATTGGGTTTAAGACCAAAGAAACCAATCTACAAGAAGACCCTTTACTAGGAGGACATCTGAAGGACTAGCAGACTCAGTTTCAAATGGTAGAGAGCAATCATGTAAGTAAATCCAATTCTCTCCATCAGAAATTTGGTCAAGAAAAGGAGAACTGTTTATCTGAATCAAAAAGGGGAAAATATAAATGAAAGTAGTAGAAACGTGGAATATAACTGAGTAATATTATAGACAGATGAAATAAAGATTCATCTCCATTGCATTAATTCTTTTTTTTGTTTTTTTTATTTTAAAGTTTTCTTTTTTTTATTTTGATTCATTGCACACAAGTGGTTTACAGCTGTTGTTTCTCTGGTTCTACATAAAATACAGTCACACCATTTGTGTAATCATACATGTACATAGGTAATTATATTTGTCTTATTCTGTTATTATTCTTCCCCCGTTCCCTAATCCCACCCCCCCTTTTTTCCCTATGCAATCCATCCTTCCTCCGTTCTTGCCTCCCTTACACCCCGTATTATGTATCATCATCCACTTATCAGAGAGGTCATTTGGCCTTTGGTTTTTTGGGATTGGCTAATCTCACTCAGCATGACCATCTCCAACTGCATCCATTTACCTGCAAATGCCATAATTTTATTCTTCTTTATGGCTGAGTAATATTCCATTGTGTATATATACCACAGTTTCTTTATCCATACATCTATTGAAGGACATCTAGGTTGGTTCCACAATCTAGCTACTGTGAATTGGGCAGCTATGAACACTGATGTGGCTGCATCACTGTAGTAATCTGATTTTAAGTCCTTTGGGTATAGGCCAAGGAGTGGGATAGCTGGGTCAAATGGTGGATCCATTCCAAGTTTTCTAAAGAATCTCAACACGGCTTTCCAAAGTGGCTGCACCAACTTGCAAACCCACCAGCAATGTATGAGTGTACCCTTTCCCCACATCCTCGCCAACACCTGTTGTTGCCTGTATTCTTAATAAAAGACATTCTAACTGGGGTAAGATGAAATCTAAGGTGGTTTTGATTTGCATTTCTCTTATTACTAGGGATGTTGAACATTTTTTCATATATCTGTTGATTGCTTGTAGGTCTTCTTCTGTAAAGTGTCTGCCCATTTCCTTAGCCCATTTATTGATTGGGTTATTTGTATTCTTGGAGTAAAGTTTTTTTAGTTCTTTGTAGATTCTGGAAATGAGTGCTCTGTCTGAAGTTTGTGTGGCAAAGATTTTCTCCCACTCTGTAGTTTCTCTCCTCACATTGATGATTGTTTCCTTTGCTGAGAAAAAGCTTTTTAGTTTGACTCTATCCCAATTATTGATTCCTGCTTTTATTTCTTGTGCTTTGGGAGTCATGTTTAGGAAATCTGGTCCTAAACCCACATGATGAAGATTTGGACCTACTTTTTTTTCTTCTATTAGGTGCAGGGTCTCTGGTCTAATTCCCAGTTCCTTGATCCATTTTGAGTTGAGTTTTGTGCAGGGTGAGAGATAGGAGTTCAGTTTCATTTTGCTGCATTTGGATTTCCAGTTATCCTAGCACCATTTGTTGAAGAGGCTATCTTTTCTCCATTGTATGTTTTTGGCGCCTTTGTCTAGTATGAGAAAACTGATTTATGTGGGTTTGTCTCTGTGTCCTCTATTCTGTACCATTGATCTACCTGTCTATTTTGGTACCAATACCATGCTGTTTTTGTCACTATTGCTCTGTAGTATAGTTGGAGGTCTGGTATTGTGAAACCCCCTGCTTCGCTCTTCTTGCTAAGGATAGCTTTAGCAATTCTGGGTCTCTTATTCCTCTAAATGAATTTCATGATTGCTTGCTCTATTTCTATGAGGTCCGTCATTGGGATTTTAATTGGAATTGCATTAAATTTGTATAGCATTTTTGGAAGTATGGCCATTTTGACAATATTAACTCTGCCTATCCAAGAACATGAGAGATCTTTCCATCTTCTCAGATTTTCTGTAATTTTTTTATTTAGTGTTTTGTAGTTCTCACATCAAGGAAAGAAAATTTCAGACCAATATCCCTAGTGAACATAGATGCAAAAGTTCTTAACAAAATTTTAGTGAATCGCATACATAAGCATATCAAAAAGATAGTGCACCATGACCAAGTGGGTTTCATCCCAGAGATACAAGGTTGGTTCAACATCCAAAATCAATAAATGTAATTCACCACATCAACAGACTTAAAGTTAAGAATCACATGATTATTTCAATAGATGCAGAGAAAGCATTTGATAAAATACAGCACCCCTTCATGCTCAAAACACTAGAAAAAATAGGAATAGTAGGAATATTCCTTAACTTTGTAAAGGCTATCTATGCTAAGCCTATAGCCAACATCACTCTAAATGGAGAAAAATTTAAGGCATTTCCCCTGAAAACTGGAACAAGGCAGGGATGGCCTCTTTCACCACTTCTATTCAACATTGTCCTTGAAACTCTAGCCAGAGCAATTAGACCAAAAAAATTAAAGGGATATGAATAGGAAAAGAAGAGCTCAAACTATTCCTATTTGCTGATGGCATGACTCTCTATTTAGAAGAGCCTAAAAATTCCACCAGAAAACTTCTGGAACTCACAAATGAATTCAGTAAAGTAGCAGGATATAAAATTAATGCTCATAAATCTAATGCATTTTTATTTGTAAGTGATGAATCCTCTGAAAGAGAAATCAGGAAAAACTACCCCTTTCATAATAGCCTCTAAAAAATAAACAAAAGAGATGAAAGACCTCTACAATGGGAACTACAAAACACTAAAGAAAGAAATTACATTAAATCTGAAAAGATGGAAAGATCTCCCATGTTCTTGGACAGGCATTAATTCTTGGAATTTATCTCAATTATTTATATCAGTGTTCCTTCAAACTAAATAATCTGAATATCACATAAAAGCACATTATTGCTTTCAGAGAAAAACCTATTCTTAAATGTACAGTATTTATATTAAAGACATGTGCATGTGGACTTTACAAGTTAAAGGTCAGATTCAGAGGTGAGAAAAAAAATGCCTTGATTTCTTAATTAACTAATGACATTCTCCCAAAATCTTCAACTAAAAAAAAAAATGTTCTCACTAAAAGACTAAAGATTATTTTCTCAGGAGGTATTTCTTTGGCTGCCTCAATCAAACACATTTTAACTCACCACTGGTCAATGGCTTATTTTGTTTAACTAAAAGGTGAGCCACTTTTATTACAGGCTCAGTGCTCATGAAGGACTGCTCTGGCTTCTGGCCTGGCTGCAGCAGTGGCTGTGCTACTGGGGATTTCTTACTTATTTTATATATCCAACATCCTGAGACCCAGATGTGCTTTGGATGCCCAGTCTTAAATTCTAGTAAAATCCCCCCACTTTGTGTTGTTGTTGTTGTTGTTGTTTACCTGCCTTGCTGAGAATCTGCCTATCTGCTTTCTTGGTTTCACTCCATGGAACCAGGAGTGAACCTCCATTCAGCCAGGCTGAATGGGTATTTTTTTAAATGTTCACAACCACCCAAAACAATCTATAAATCAATACAATCTCCATCAAAATTCCAATGATATTTTTCACAGAAATAGAAAAAATAATATTAAATTCATAGGGAATCACAAAAGACCCTCAAAAATCAAAGCAATCTTGACACAATGAATGAAGTTAGAGACAGCACCCTACCCAGTTTCAAAGTCTACAACAAAGCTATAGTAATGGACTATAAAACAGTGTGGTGTTGACATAAAAACATATTCACAACCAAACATACAAAATAAAAAACCCAGAAATCAACCCACCCATTTATAATCAACTGATTTTTTTGCCAAGGTGGCAATAATAAACTGTTGAAAGAACAGTGTCTTCAACAAATTGTGTTGAGACAACTGGATATATTCATGCAGAAGAATTAAAGTAGATCCTGTTCTCTCTGTATTCATAAATTAATTCAAAATGAAGAATTAAACATAAGACTTATTAAAATACAAAAAGAAAACATGGGGGAAACCTACATGATGGTCTGTTCAGTGATTTTGTTGGATGGGTCACCAAAAGAACAAGCTACAAAAGCAAAAGCAATCAAATTACAAACTAAAATACTTATGCACAGCCAAAGAAACAGTTACAGGGTAAAAAGACAACCTACAGAATGGGAGAAAATACTTGGAAATCATACATCTATAAGGAGTAATATCTATAATGTTCTTTTTTTATTTAATTTTTTGATTCATTGAACACAAATGAAGTACAGCTATTGTTTTTCTGGTTGCACACAAAGTAGAGTCACCCCATCTGTGCATTCATACATGTACACAGGGCAATGATGTCTGTCACACATACTGTTATTATTCTTACCCCCCAACCTCAACCCCATCCCTCCCTTCCCTCTATGCTCTCTATCCTTTCTCCATTCTTGCCATCATTCCACCCCACATTATGCATCATCATTCACTTATCAGAGAGACCATTCGGCCTTTGGATTTTTGGCATTGGCTAATCTCACTTAGCATAATAGTCTCCAACATCATCCATTTACCTACAAATGCCATAATTTTATTCTTCTTTATGGCTGAGTAATATTCCATTGTGTATATATACCACAGTTTCTTTAGTCATTCATCTATTGAAGGGCATCTAGGTTGGTTCCACAATCTAGCTATTGTGAATTGAGCAGCTATGAACATTGATGTGACTGCATCACTGTAGTAATCTGATTTTAAGTCCTTTGGGTATAGGCCAAGGAGTGGGATAGCTGGATCAAATGGTGGATCCATTCCAAGTTTTCTCTTAAGACTTCATAGAAAATCAACAACCTGAATTAAAAATGGGCAAATAATCTGAAGAGATATTTATCAAAAGAAGAACTATAAATTATCAGAAGATATTATGAAGAAAGCTCAAAACTGCTAATCAACAGAGAAATATAAATTAAACAACAGTGAAATATCACATCACACATGTTAGAAAGGGTATTATCAGAAGGAAAAGATTACACATATTAGAGAGGATGTGGAGAAAAGGGAACCCTCGTACTCTCTTGGGAATGTAATTTTAATACAGTCATTACAGAAAACAGCATGGAGGTTTCTCAAAAAATTTAAAACATTTAAATTTTTTTAAATTAAGTCAGGATGCTATAGTAATGCTTTAGAGATTCATGCATATCCAAGTTTATAACAACATAATTCACATTATTCAATTTTAGAGCCAATCTAGGTGTCCAACAATAGATGAATAAAATGTGTTAAAGAAAATGTGTGTCAATAAGAGGGGGGGAAAGAGAGGTACTTTGGACTAGACAGAAAAGAGTGAAGAGAGGGGAGGGGCGTGGGGTGGGAATGATAACAGAAAGAATCAGGCATTATTACCCCATGTGCATATATGATTACACAACTGGTGTAACTCTACATCATGTACAACCAGATGAATGAGAAGTTATACTCCGTTTATGTATGAAGTGTCAAAATGCATTCTACTGTCATGTATAACCAATCACAACAAATTAAAGAAGAAAATGAGTTGTATATGGAATTTTATTCAGCCATAAGGAAGAATGAAATTGTGTCATTTGCAGGAAAATATATGAAACTAGACAGTGTTATGCTGAACAAAATAAGCCAGACTCAGAAAGTCAAGGGTTATATATATTCCCTCATATGTGGAAACTAGAGAATGAAAGGATCTCATGATAATAGAAGGGAGACCAGTAAGACAGAGGGAGGGAGGAGGGGTGGGAAAGGGAAGGTACTGAGGAATAAAATTAACCAAATTATGTTATATACATGTATAAATATGTCACAATGAAACCTACTATTCTATATAATTATTATAAACCAATTAAAACCTTAAAAATAAATTTAAAATAAAGTCTTAAAATACCACTCATCACCAAGTGGAAGCCTTGTGTCATTACTATGCAACCCCTGAATAAGCAACTGAAGATTACAAAAGGACATATATAAGTAGAATATATTTCTAAATAAAGTATTACACATACGCTTCACAGAGATACAAGTTTATGGTGTGCACTGAAGTTTGGGTATAGACTGTACAAGATGACAAAAACATCTGTAATCAGGTCCACCAAACCAAATACATTAACTCAACTAACAAAACAATGATATACAATAACTTTTATTTTCTTATAAATTCTAAATCTAAGAACTTTTAAGTTTTTAAAAAAGGTTGATAGTTTACCTTAAAAAAGAAATGAAACATGAGGGTTGGGGAACTAAATCGTTATAAACCTATGATTAAAATCAGAAGCAATCGATTTTAATCAATGATTCAGAAATGTACCACTATGTAATCAAGTTCTTCTAGGACATGGTAATTTTGAAGGAGAAAAAAATTGTTTTCCTCCAGAAATTGTCCAAAATGTTTCACAAAATCTATTTCTCATGATCGCTCTTCACTGACTTTTCTTTATGATTTCCACAATCAGATTAAAATGTCCTTAGTAAGACATTTCTCACTGAACACAGAGATACAAACCTGTAATCTCACCTATTTGGAGGCTGAAACAGGACAATCAAGTTCTAGGTCAGCCTAAGCAATTTCATGAGATCCTGTCTCAAAATAAAAAGTACTGGTTATGTAGTTCATTGGTAAAAACATCCCTGGATTCAATCCCCTGAACCACAGGAAGAAGGAAGAGGAGGAAAGGTGGAAAGAGAAGAGGGGAAAGGGAAAGAAGAGCAAGAGGAAAAAAGAGAAGGAAAAGGAAGAAAGAAGAGGGAGAGGGAGAGGAAGAGGAGGAGGAGGAAGAGGAAGAAGTTGATCTTCTCAAGATCTTTTCCTCACTTCAAATTTAATGAAGTGCATTTTGTTTATAGATCCCTACCACATATTTTTCTTAAGAACAATAGGATTAAATTATGAAAAGTGCTTAGCACAGTGCCTGGCACATAATAAACACTGAAGTGATAATGATTTATTATTACTTAAACTGATTTAAAAAATAATATCCAGAGTGTTTATTTATTTATCCTGATTTCCTATAACTCACCCTTCCATAATACTAAATAATAATAGGTGATCATATGATCATGCTGAACTATCCAAGATCAAATTTTGTTTAACAATGTTTGCATTTCCAGTAAGTCACTCACAAATTAATCATACCCTTATTTGATAAGAATGGTCTGTTGTTTAATTATTCTGAATCAATCAGAATTTATTTGTATCTTTTTTTCTTAATTAGAAACATATTAAAGTGTTATTTCATTCCTATAGAAAATGTCTCAACTTCAAACAGTGGAATGAAACTGACCAAACTATCCTGTACATATATGAATATACCACAGTGAATTTCACCATTATGTATATCTATAAAGCACTAATTTTTAAAAACTATAAATAAATAGAAGAAAAACCAGTAGAATAGAGGAAAAGGAACAGCAGGAAAAGAGGGAAAAGAGGAAGTACTGGGGATTGATTTGGAGCAAATTATATCCCAAACTTACATGATTATGTCAAAATAAACACCAAATGTTATGTATAACTATAATGTAATAATAAAAATAAATGAAAGACAAATGCCTCAGCTTTTAAATGATTAATAATTTTTCTTTCTAAAAATTTTTTTAAGTAATAAGTATTTATTTATACTCGTATAGCTCAGTTTATGAATGCATGAAAGAATTTTTCAGAGGTTAGGATTCTAAGGGAATTCTTTTTTGTTATTCTAATTAATTATACATGACAATAGAATGCATTTTGACACATCATACATAAGTGGAGTATAACTTCTCATTCTTCTGGTTGTATTTGATGTAGAATCCCACGAGTCATGTAGTTATATATGTACATAGGATAATAATGTCTGATTCAGTCTACTGTCCTTCCTACCCCCATGCCCCCTCCCTTACCTTCACTCCCCTCCGCCTAATCCAAAGTACTTTATTTTTCCCTAGCCACCCCCTTATTGTGAATTAGTATATGCATATCAGAGAAAATATTCAGCCTTTGGTTTTTGAGACTGGCTTATTTCACTTAGCATAATATTTTCCACCTCCATCCATTTACCTGCAAATGCCATAATTTCATTCTTCTTTATGGCTGAGTAATTGTCCATTGTGTATATATACCACATTTTCTTTATCCATTCATCTGTTGAAAGGCATCTAGGTTGGTTCCATAGTTTGGCTATTGTGAGTTGAGCTGCTATAAACATTGATGTGGCTGTATCACTTTAGTATGCTATTTTAAGTCCATTGGGTATAAACTGGGATAGCTGGGTCAAATGGTGGTTCCACTCCAAGTTTTTTGAGGAATCATACAGCTTTCCATAATGGTTGCACTAATTTGCAGTTCCACCAGCAATGTATGAGTGTACCTTTTTCCTCACATCCTTGCCAACATTTATTGTTGCTTGTATTCTTGATAACTGCCATTCTGACTGGAGTGAGATGAGATCTTAGAGTAGTTTTGATTTGCATTTCTATAATTATATTTTGCATGGAAAGACATCATTGGTAAATTAGAAGAGAATATCAGAAACTTAAACACCAAGAAAAGAGGTAAATGATGAACATGATAAAACAGAAATATTTCCCAAAAGTCAAGGAGATTTAACTTTATGAAACCTTGCCTTGAGATCGGCAGGGATGAGAGCATAAACATGAAGGTTGATTTTATTTCACACCATTTTAATGACAAGATAAATTTCACCAACTATTTTCAATTTCTATTTAAAAAGACATTTTTAAATAAATGAAGCATTTACAAGCAAGCAAAAACTCATATGCAAAAGGAATTATTTGTTTTGAATTGCTAAATTAGTTTAAGTACTTTGATCAACAAATGGAATCAGAAAAATTCTACAAACCTTAGAGTATATTTTATAAACTAGTGGTTATGGAATATTAGGATTTAAAGAGGATCTTAAGCATCTCTATGTTCGTATTGCTTTCAATCATTTTAAGTCCTTGCATAAATTTTGCTGACTAATTTAAAAAACCTTTTCTGAAAATATAAAGTTGAAAGCATTAACATCTGTGAAGTCACAGGAGCACAGCAAAAATATCCTTCAATTTCCTGAAATTCTTCAAAGCTGAGGAGTTTTGGGAGGTACTTACCCTACTAATGCCCCTTGCATATGCAAAACCCTTAAACTGTTCTTAATCTTGTCCATTAATCCAAAAAAGTAACCTCTAAATACCACAGTTCTGTATTTCTTAACTTCAGAGTGTTCTGAATCCACATTGTCTCAAGTTTGGATGGGAAGAGGTAGTGGACTTTGGAATTTGTCATACTAAGTCATCCAAATTGCCCACCTGGGAGAAGGCACTATATAGGATATTCTCACACTGGACAAATTAATCCTAAGCCAAAGAAGTGCAAGATGCTGACAGTATAGGAGACTGAGAACCATGAGTGTCAGCTGGGGCCTCCAATCAGGGAATCAAACCCAAGGAATCAAGAGGTATCTAGTAAATTCAGATTATGATTCATAGGATTTAGTTCAAGTCTTAAAATTAAGTGCAAGTGATCCAACAACAAAGGAAAGTTAAGATGTTCCTGTGTTCTTGCTTAAAGCAACCTTTAGAATTTCCAATTTAGTTTAAAGTACAACAGGATTTAGTGCAGGGGGATATTCTAAAGAAAGAAAATTCTTTTTGATTGTAAATATCTCTAGTATGGATGGACCTGAAAACATAAAAGTAAGAATCAACCATGCATAATGTACTGGGTACATCTGCCATAAACTGTAAGATTAATATGTCTAGACAGCAAAAAGCCCTAAGATAGAACATACACACATTCCTTACTCTGAACAAGTTGATATGAGAAATTTTCCTTTAAATCTCTATTTCGTCATAAAGTCATTCTTCTTTATGGCTGAGTAATACTCCATTATTTATATATACCACATTTTCTTTATCCATTCATCTGCTGAAGGGCATCTAGGTTGGTGCCATAGCTTAGTTATTGTGAATTGAGCTCCTATAAACAGTAGTGTGGCTGCATCACTGTAGTATGCTCATTTTAAATCCCTTGGATATATACAGAGGAGTGTGATAACTAGGTCAAATGGTGTTTTCATTCCAAGTTTTCTGAGGAATCTCCACACTGCTTTCCAGAGTAGCTGCACCAATTTGCAGTCCCAACAGCATGAGTTTATGACATTTAGCAGCAAATAGATAGATCTGGAGACCATAATGCTAAGTGAAATAAACCAATCTCCAAGAGCCAAAGGTCGAATGTTATATGTGGAAGCTAACCCACAATAAGCGGAGGTGAGGGGAAGAATAGAAGTTCAGTAGGTTAGAAAATGGGGAACAGGGAAAAGCGGAGATAGGAAAAGGAAAGACCGTGGAATGGATCTGACATAATTTCCCCACGTACATGTAAGAAAACAACAGAGTGAATCCCACCGTATACATCCACAAGAATAGGGTCCTAACTAGAATAAAATACATTCCATACTTGTATAATCATATCAAAACAGATTCTACTGTCATATATAACTAAAAAAACCAATAAATTTAAAAACAGCCTGAGCCGGCCGAGCTGCGAGGTACTAAGTCTGGGGCGGCGGCCCTTGCAGAGTATTGCAGGGAGGGAGGTGACATCGCCCTCCGCCCCTGCCCAGCCATGAACCGGTTGCCCTCCCGGAGGTCCCTAGTGGCGCGTGCTGCGCTCCCGCTGCTACCTGGCCGCCTGAGCAGCCTTCTCAACGCAGGCAGAGGCTCGTGGTGGAAGCTGGAGCGGGTCCACAGCCAGCGCAGCTGCATCCACCACGAGCTGAGCTGCGCCCTGCCACACCACCGGCACCGCCAGTTCAGGGCCAGCCGCCGGCCTGCGTCATCTGGTCAACCTCCACGCACCACTAGCTGCGCTGTGCAAGGAAATGATGGGATTAAGGCAGCTGGACATGTAGCTGCTGTGCCATTTGTGGGACCTGTGTGAATCAGTCCAGGACTACAAACACCTGGGCCAAGACCTGAGTTTATGCCAGTACCTGTCATCCTCCCTGCATTGGGACAGCTCCTACCCACCGGATGCCAGCCTCTCTGATGACGATGGGCCTCCTGATGCCAGCCTGCCCCCTGACCCACCAACCCTCATTGTGCCCCAGACACAATGCCCAAGGTCAGTGGCTGCTGGACGCCTTCCACATCAGCCTCTGAAGAGCTGGGGTGGGTGGGAATGCACCCATGTAAAAGGCTCAAATCTCGCCTTAAGCAAGTGCTCTGAGGACAGTGCCTGCTCTTCACCTTCACTACCTCACTTCTCAGGAGAGCCAGGCATGAGCCCGTCAGGCAAAACTGCCAAACCCCTCCTGGTTGGCTGACACTGGGTGGGCATCTGGGTTGCCCTTGGTACTGGTCCTTCTCTTCTCCAACATATGTGCACCCCCAGCTTGGCGATGGGGCCCAAAGTATCTTGCACTCTCCTTGGCATCACTGGGATTGGGATGAGTGCCTGGCTCCCATCCTTTTTTTCGTCTTTTGCTGCTACTGGCAGCTGCTGGGTCAGAGACATCCCACCTCCAGTCCCTGGGATCCCCTGCCCTGGATAAGGGCCTCAGAACCCATGCCTGCACCTATCCAAGGCCATAAAAGGCTAAGGACCCATACTGGATATTTAAGTATAGGGGTCAGCCTCCTGGACTGGCAAATAAAGAAATAAATACTCTTGGGGGAAAAAAAAGTTTAAAAACAGAAGAAAAAAAAACTCTACTATTATTCCATGAAATAATATTTTTCTGTTGATGATAAGGTCAGGTAAATTTTTAAGGAAATTTCTGTTGTAAAGGCGAAGAACAGTGTTAGGTGTGTGTGTTTATGAGGAACCCAACAAAGGTCAATAGAGCAAAGAATCTAGAGAAAAGGGTCTGAATTTAATGCCTTTGGCCCTCATGATTTATCCACCTTTGTTCTGATTTATCCCTTTTCTCATTTAAAAAACCATTAGGATTCTAGAAAAGCTGGAATCCTCTACAACATTAGCTACTAGGTTTTACCTTATATTCTTGGACCCTCAAAATTTATCTGGTTCTTTTTCTATTAGTTCTGAATCTATTCCATGGTCTCCATTTTCCCTACATCCCTCAGTTCTCCTTCCACAGATGTTTGTCTATAAGGACATTTTTTTTTTCTGTCAGGTGAGAACATTCTGAGCCCACTATCTTCTCGGCATCCCCTCCGGAGAATTCAGTCACTCACCTAAACTCCAGTCGAAAATTCATTCAGGCAAATCTCCTAAAGATCTGAAATCTTGCCTTACCTCTTCTAGCTTCTCAATCATTCTGGAAGGAAGAGAAGAATAAGAGCAGGTCTGTGATTAGATAGGGCTTTCTTCACTTCCCTGGGCTGATGTTTTACTCAAACCACAATTGGGATCCAAGATAAAAGCTCCCATGCCTCAACCCTCTCCTCAATACCTTACCATGGGCCAGTGCCAGAGGAATCCTTTCCCTGCAGCCTTTAGGAATAATGGGGGTCTCAACTCTCTTGAGGAAAATCTCAATCACAATTCTCCTGTTTGCTTGCAGAAAAGAAATGAAGAAATAACTGCATTTAATCTATATAGGAATCAGTAAAAACATATCTGAGATTCCATGTTTCACATTGTGCATAATTGGCAGTTTACAACACAAGATCATGTTAGCTTCCTTTCTAATTATGATGATAATTTCATTCAATCAAGTCACCTCTGAGAAACCCACTATAAAGGGTAAGTTTATAAATGGGTGAAGGAAAACAGGAATATGATAGAAGTGACCTAGACAGCAAATCCCAATCTCCTCACAACACAGAAAAGAAGCAGCAAAGGAAAACCAGAATTGAGAGGTCAGTGGCAAAATAAATGCTCTAAAACTCAATATTTCAAGTCTGAAACCTGGAGAAACTGAAAGATAGGTTATAGAAAATAACTCAGAGTTCCCATAACCCTGAACCTAAATCTAGTATGGGAAGGGGGAAGAGGCAACAGAGAAAAAGGAGGAGCAGAAATCCTCTTAAGCTCACCAACTTAAAAACATTTGAAAAGAGAGACAAAATTTAAAACACAACAGTAAAAGAAGGGTCGTTAAAGCAGAGCAAACAGCTTAAAACAAAATCCTGAAAAGAAAACTGAGATGGGGGTCCTCAGCCATCTTGTGGTCCTCAGCGGACCACTCACCCTGTAAATCAACACAGCATCTTCCCATGCCCAGACAAATGCAAATTAAACCAGCAGGAAGTCCCTTGCAGTAGGATCTCTTAAGAACTTCTACAACAACCACTACTAGTCGAAAATCTCTGAAACTCCCTCTCCCTCCACTTCAAGGGAAATGGGCTGGTAGGGACCTCTGCAGGGAACTGTGCCTAACCCTGCTCCCCATGACCCAGGCAAGGGTGGAAAGCTCTGCACAGCATCCACTCACTCAGCTCAAGACAGAGACAGCAATGAAGCAGCTCTAGCCCTGAACAAAGGAAAGCAGATTCATCAGGTCCCAACCACTGGCACCGTAGGAAACTTAGGAATGGTCCCTGGGATCACAGGGCTGTACCAAAAGGAAGGCTGCTTGAATATCCAGTGACAAAGAGACCTGGTAGAAAACTACCAGAGCCTACACAACAGGAAGGGGCTACTCCCAGCCTTAACTGATGCACAACCTGACCTGTTATCACAACTGGTGAGTGAAAGGGCACTCTTTGGATACTTGCAGGACCTTGCATCAGACTTAGTGAACAGAGGGAATCAAAGCCTACTACTCACAACCTGGGGCAGTGGAAACTAGAATTCAGGTTTACCATCCAAGACTCTTCATTATAGTACCTCAGCGAGTGTCATCAGCTGGGGGAATACTCCTGTACTACAGAACACCCATGAAAAAGTCACAACCAGTGTGTTTCTGCACTCACACACAGCCACCAGGATTGTCACTACCATGAAAAGGATCCTGAAGAGGGAAGCAGGTACACTGTGACCCACAGCAATCAAAGGGACACTCCAGAGCCTGCATCCTGAACTACTGCATACAACAAAAACAGCCAGACAACAACACTGCACCCTCCAAGCAGTCAGCTGCAGGCCCCTGAGCTGACAAATAAGAAGCTGCTACTACAAGGTTCATAGAAATAGTGGAATTGGCTCCTGTTCCCCTGCAGCTCTAGAGAGATCCACAGCCAAAAAATGATGGACATCTGCTAAATGTCTAAATCCCAATGAAAATCCAAACCCAAATTCAACAAGAATTTTCTTCACCTTGACATGGTTTATTATAAACAACTTGCATTTCAACTTTGATCATATAAATAACTCTTTAACTTGAATGATAGCCAACACTGTACCTTTGACCCATTTGAATGTATTTCATCTAGTGCTTTAAAGTATTAATCGGAATCAATCTTCCTATCTTCATTTTCATAGCTCTATTTTACACCTGCTTCCCTTACTCTCAACTCATCCTCTTGTATTATATCCTGCTACCTCAAATACCCACCATTCATCTATTTCTCCTTTCTATGTTGGTGTAAATTATTCTTTTATATATTTTCTCTCACACTTTCTGTCTTTCTTTTTACTCTCCTTTTTGCCCAATCTTTCTCCCTCCCACTGTTAGCTTTCACTTAAGGTTATAGTAAGTTTACTAAATTTAACAACTAGGAAGAAGCAAGATGATGAGCTAGAGAAGGCTGTTTTCCTTGTCTCTCCATGACCCAGAATTCAAGCAGCAGGAATACTGCGTCTCTGTGAGGCCAACATCATCCTGAATGGAGAAAAGCTGACAACATGCCCTCTAAAAACAGAAACAAGACAAGGATGCCCACTTTTTATCACTCCTATTCAACAAAGTCCTTGAAACTCTAGCCAGAGCAATTAGGCAAGAGAAGGAAATTAAAGGAATATGAATAGGAAAAGAAGAGCTCAAACTATTTCTGCTTGCCAATGACATGATCCTGTATTTCAAATACCCAAAAAACCCCACGAAGACTTCTGAAGCCAAAATATAAATTCAGCAAAGTACAAGGATGAAAGATCAATACCCCAAAATTAATCATGTTCCTATACTCCCAATGATGAATCTGCTGGAAAAGAAATTAGGAATACTATCCCATCAAAATAGACTCAAAAAAAAAAAAACTTTGTAATCAATCTAACAAAAGAGGTGAAGGACCTCTACAAAGAAAACTACAGAACACTAAAGAAAGAAATTGAAGAAAACCTTAGAAGATGGAAAGACCTCCCATGTTCTTAGATAGGCAGAATATTGTCAAAATGTTCATAACTCCCAAAAGCACTACACAGATTCAATGAAATTCCCATCAAAATTCCAATTCATTCTTCACATAAAGAGAAAAAGCAGTCATAAATTTTATTTGGAATAATAAGGGGCCCAAAATAGCCAAAGCAATCCATTGGGGAAAAAAAGGTCAATCAATAAGCATCACAATACCAGACCTCAAATTATTCTACAGACTATAGTAAAAAAAAACAGCATGGTATTGGCACCAAAATAGACATGAGGACCAATGGAATAGCTTAGAAGACACAGAGACAAACCCACACAAATACAGTTGTCTCATACTTGACAAGCATGCCAAAAACATACATTTGAGAAAAGATAGCCTCTTTAACAAATGATGCTGGGAAAACTGGAACTATATGTAGTAGAATGAAATTTAACCCCTCTCTCTCACCATGTACAAAAATCAACTCTAAGTGGATCAAAGACCTAAGAATTAGACCATAAACTATGCAACTGCTAGAAGAAAATGAAGGCCCAACACTCCAACCCGTCAGCTCAGGAACTGACTTCCTTAACAACATTCCTAAAGTATAAGAATTAAAATTAATAAGTCAAATAAAAAAGCTTCTTCACAGAAAAAGAAATTAAGAGCATGGAGAGAGAGCCAACAGAATGGAAGAAAATCTTTGTCACCTGCTCCTCAATAGGGTATTAATATCTAAAGAGCTCAGAAAAGAATTCAGAAAACTTAATGTCAAAAAATAAAATAAAAAAACAATACCCAAATCAAAAAAATGTGTAAAGGAACTAAATAGACACTTCTCAAAAAAGCAATACTAAAATATGAAAAAAAAGTTCAACATCTCTAGCAATTACAGAAATGCAAATTAAAACTACACTGAGGTTTCATCTCACTTCAGTCAGAATGGCAAATAACAAGAATACAAGTAGCAATAAATGTTGGTGAGGATGTGAGGGAAAGAGTACACTCATACATTGTTGGTGGGACTGCAAATAGTGCAACCACTCTGGAAAGCAGTATGGAGATTCCTCAAAAAACTAAGAATGAAACCACAATTTGACCCAGTTATCCCACTTCTCAGTGTGTGTCCGAAATATTTAAATTATCAACATACTACAATGATGCAGCCACATCAATGTTTATAGCAGCACAATTCACAACAGCTAAGCTATGAGCCAAACCAGATGCCCTTCAACAGATGAATGGATAAAGAAAATGTGAGATATATATATACATATATATATATACATTTATATGTATATGATAATGGTTGATTAATGGTGTATTACTTTGCCATAAAAACATGGATTTTATGGCAATTGCTGGTAAATGAATGTAACTAGAGACTATTATGCTACATGAAATAAGCCAATCCAAAAAGAGCTAAAGGTCAAATGTTTTCTCTGATGTGCACGAGGTGATCCAAAACAAGGGGGGATAAAAAAATCAATAGAAAAAAGATAAGGGGAATGAAGAGAAGGAGTAAGGATAGGATAGGGAAGGATAGGGGAATGAAACTCACCTAACTTTCCCATGTACCATACCACATGTACTATACCACAGTGAATTTCACCATCATGTACATCCACCAGACACTAAGAAAAGAAGCTATAAGTAAATAGCAGAAAGATCAGTAGAGAGAAGGGAACAGGGGAAGGGAAAAAGGAAAGTAGTGGGGACCAAATTAGAACAAATTGTATTCCATGATTGTATAATTATGTCAAAATGAATCCTGTTTTATGTATAACTAAAAAAAAAAAACAATAAAAAAAGAAGTAAAAAAAGTTCATGGGTGAAATCACAGATCTAAATATTTTTGGCACTGGAGTTCTGAACAGTACCAAAAGAATTTTAGACAGATTTTTAGAATGTTTGAAAAGAAATAAATTTTCACAATAGGAACAGGATAATCTCATTCTATTGTTTTATTCCATTGGTCACATCAAACCAGACACTCTGTTATCAAACCATGAGAACCAATGTTGGTACAAATATAAGGTCATAGTCTCCAAAATTCATGTAGGGTCCACCAAAACTAACACAGAAATAACAGTAAAAGAAATGTAAGATGTAAAATATTTTTTTCATATATTTACTGGCTGCTTGTACTTCTTTCAAGAATAATCTATTTAGCCGGGCATGGTGGCGCACGCCTGTAATCCAAGCGACTTGGGAGGCTGAGTCAGGAGGATCGCAAGTTCAAAGCCAGCCTCAGCAACTTAGTGAGGCCCTAAGCAACTCAGTGAGACCCTGTCTCTAAAATAAAATACAAAATAGGGCTGGGGATGTGGCTCAGTGGCCGAGTGTCCCTGAGTTCAATCCCTGGTTCCACAAAAAAAAAAAAAAAAAACAGAGAATAATCTATTTAGTTCATTTGCCTATTTATTGAATAGGTTATTTGCGGAGTTTTTGGTGATAAGTTTTTTGAGTTCTTTATATACTCTGGATATTAATCCTGTTAAAGGAATAACTGCCAAAGATTTTGTATCCTACTTCTTTTGAAGTCTTCTGGTAGAGTTTTTGGTATCTTCTAAGTTTAGGATCAGAAGTACAAATGGACAACAAATATATTAAAAATGTTCAATGTCCTTAGCAATCAGGGAAATGAAAATCAAAACTACACTGAGATTTCATCAATTATTAAAACCACCAAAGAAATCAGTATGGAGGTTCTCCCAAAAGATTAGTAAAGCAACTACCATATAACTCAACTCTATTGCTCCTCGGTGATATAAAACTAAAGCAGAATACTATAGCATACATGCATATCCATGTTTGTAACAACACAATTCACATCAGCCAAGTTATGGAACCAGTCTACATATCCATCAACAGATGGATGGATAGAGAAAATGTAGTATATCTATATAATGGAGTATTAGTCATAAAAAAATGAAATTATGACATTTACAGAAGAATGTGTAGAACTGGAGAATGTCATGTTAAGCAAAACAACTCAAAAATCAAGGGTCATACATTTTCTCTCATATGTGGAATTAGAGAAGAAAATGGGGGCTCTCATAAAAATAGAAGTGACACCAGAAAGCAGAGAATGGGAACCAGAGGGAAGGAGGAGGAGAGAAAAAAGAGAGGTACTGGGGAATGAAATCGACCAAATTCTGTTATGTGAATGTTTTAATAAATCACAATGAATCCCATCATTATGTGCACCAATAAAAATATTTTTTAATAAAGAAGGAATCTATAGCATCACATGGTGGTGCACACCTGTAATCCCAGCAACTTAGAAGACTAAGGCTGGAGGATTGAAGTTCAATGTCAGCCAGCCTCTGCAACTTAGTGAGACTGTGTTTCAAATTTAAAAAAAAAAATTAAACAGGCTGAGGATGTAGTTCAATGGTAAAGGGCAACTGGGGTTCAATCCCCAGTACCAAAAAAAAATCTGTATCAATAGATAAATTTTGTGTTCTTGATAAAAGTCATTCTAATTGGAGTAAGATGAAATCCTAGAGTTTTTTTAATTTGCATTTCTCTAATTACTAGGGATATTGAGCACTTTTTCATATATTTATTGATCACTTGTTCATCCTCTTCTGTAAAGTGTCTGTCCAGATCCTTGGCCCATTTATTTATTGGGTTCTTTGTATTTTTTGTGTAAAGTTTTGTAAGTTCTTTGTAAATTTTGGAGATTAGTGCTCTATCTGAAGTGCACATGGTAAAGATTTTCTCCCACTCTGGAGGCTCTCTTTTCACATTATTGATTGTATCCTTTGCTGAGAAAAAGCTTTTTAGTTTTAGTCCATCCCATTTATTGATTCTTGCTTTGATTTCTTGTGCTTCGGAAGTCTTGTTAAGAAGTGTGATCCTAAGCCAACATGATGAAGATTGAGCCTACTTTGTCTTCTATTTGGTGCAGGATTTCTGGTCTAATTCCTAAGTCCTTGATCCATTTTGAGTTGAGTTTTGTGCAGGGTGAGAGATAGAGGTTTAATTTCATTTTACTACATATGGATTTCCAGTCTTCCCAGCACCATTTGTTGAATAGGCTATCTTTTCTCCATTGTATGTTTTTGGCTCCTTTGTCTAGTATGAGGTAACTGTATTTATGTGGGTTTGTCTCTGTGTCCTCTATTCTATACCATTGGTCTGCCTGTCTGTTTTGGTGTCAGTACCATGCCGTTTTTGTTACTATTGTTCTGTAGAACAGTTTAAGGTCTGGTATTGTGATACCTCCTGCTTCACTCTTTCTGCTCAAGATTGTTTTGGCTATTTGAGGTCTCTTATTCTACAAGATGAAGTTCATGATTGCCTTCTCTATTTCTATGAGGAATGTCATTGGAATTTTAATTGGAATTGCATTAAATACGTATAGAGCCTTTGGTGAATGGCCATTTTGACAATATTAATCTGCCTATCCAAGAACATGGGAAATCTTTCCATCTCCAAAGGTTTTCTTCAATTTGTTTCTTTAGTGTTCTATAGTTTTCATTGTAGAGGTCTCTCACCTCTTTTGTTAGATTGATTCCCAAGGTTTTTTTTTTGTTTTTTTTTGTTTTGAGGCTATTATGAATGGGGTAGTTTTCCTAACTTCTCTTTCAGAGGATTCATCACTTATCAAGAACACAAACAGCAATGGATATTGGCATGGCTGTGGGGAAAAAGTCACACTTTTACATTGCTGGTGGAGTTGCAAATTGGTTCAGTCACTCTGGAAAGCAGTGTGGAGATTCCTCAGAAAACTTGGAATGGACCCATCTTTTGACCCAGTTATCCCACCCCTTGGATTATACCCAGAGGACTTAAAATAGCATTCTACAGTAACACAGCCACATCAATGTTTATAGCAGCTCAACTCACAATAGCTAGACTGTGGAACCAACCTAGATGCCCTTCAACAGATGAATGGATAAAAAGATGTAGTATATATACACAATGGAATACTACTCAGCCATAAAGAAGAATAATATTATGGCATTTGCAGATAAATGGATGGAATTGGAGATTATCCTGCTAAGTGAAATAAGCCAATTTCAAAAATACAAAGGCTGAATGTTTTCCCTGATGAGCGGATGATGATATAGAATCTGTTTTTGGGGGAGGGGGCGGTGAGAGAGGAATGGAGGATCTTTAGATTATGTAGAGGGAAACAAGAGGGGGAGGGATGGGTGTATGAAAAATGGTGGAATGAGACAGACATCATTACCTTATGTACATGTGTGATTAACAAGAATGATATGAATGTACATCATGCACAACCATAGAAATGAAAATTTGTACCCCACATGTGTACAATGAATCAAAATGAAATCTGTAAAAATAAATAAATTAATTAATTAAAAAACATAGACTGAAAAAAATAAATTTTAACAAAATTAAAATATGTACTGATTCTTGAAATCCTAGTAATTTAAAATTCAATGTAAAAATTTAAATGACTCCTCTGTCATCAATCTAAATCATAAAAATAGGCCAAATAAGGAAGATAACCATCAAGGTTGATTTAAAAAACAAAATAGTCCACAGCTGTTCCAGTCCTGGCAGATGGAGCATCCTAAAACTAGATGGCATTATTCTCCTTTTGCAGTGGCTGAATGCTTGCCCTAGAAAACATCACCATGAACAAAAGGCCTCCAACACAGAAACAAAATATGACTTTGTACATATGGTATGAGCTTTGGAGTTAGAAACTCTGCCATTTGTTGGCTTCAGGTGTCTCCGTATTCAAAAATTTCAGGGGCTGGGGATATAGCTCAGTGGGTAGAGTGCCTGCCTCACAAGCACAAGGCCCTGGGTTCAATCCCCAGCACCGCAAAAAAAATAATAATAATAATAATAATTCATTATGAAGAAATTAGGGATTATGTTGTATTGTGCTTATAAATTACCTACTACAGAGCTTTGTAGTCAATAAACAATAAAAAGTTCTCATTACTCTCTTTGTTCTCCACAATGCCTTATGAAATCCCATTCACTAAATCACTCTTTTGCACCACAGACCTCCTGACCTCTTGTCATCTAACTCCAAGTCCTTGGCTTCTTGGTTCACCCTCATTTATTTTAAGGCCTTTATTTTTAAATACAGCAATTTTTCTCATTTTAATCATCAAACACTTGTAAAGTGCCTATTTTATGAGAGGTTTTCAACATTGAATAAGACACAATCTCTGGCCTAAAATCTCCAAAAACTAAGAAATTATTCTAGAGCCCAATAGAATAGGGCTTCCAATATCCTATGTAAATTTAAGATTCACCAAAGTACTTTTAAATCTTCCCAGCCTCCTGTTCCTTCTCTTCCTTTCTTCTAACCGTGCTGAAGTTCTAATGCTGTGTTATGTCATAGATTCTGGAATCTTCATAGATCACACTCACATAGCCTGTTTAGGTCTGATCAACCTGAGCCGCACGATTCCTCAGAGACCCTCTGTATCTTTGTTTATAAGGACATCCCTGACAGCCAAGTTCATACTGCTCAGAAACAGTGACCTTGAGTTGTTCATTTTATCTTGATCTACCTCTGACAAAGGAATCCAGATGACGTGGAAACCACTGAAGATAACACCAGGAAAATGGCAGCCTTGGGTATGAACCAACTTCCTCTGTGAGGCTTCCTTGACTCTACTAGCTCAGGAGCCTTTTCTTAGGGACATAAACACAACTGCTTTACTGTCCTTTCCTGTTTTCCTTTCAAATTCAATATCCATTATTTCATTTTCATTGATTCCTTTAGGAACGTGTAGGAAAACAGCCCATGGTCAGCTCTGCTATACAGTGATAGTGATGATTTCTCCTTTGGTGTCTAGAGTTTGAACTGATCTAAGAAAATAAGCATCCTCCATAGTACTAGGAAAATTCCCTAGCCTATTATTGCCCTTCCTTTAGTATAGTTCACTCTATGATTTGCCTTAACTATGAGAAATAATGACTTCCTCTTGTTTTCCTCCTAAGTGGGATGGACTCACCTTCTAACTGCTTTTTAGCCAGAGCATTTCAAAGGGGACACCACTATCTGAAGACTTAATCTGAGTTCAACATCTAGTTATCTCTTTCTCCCCTAAGGGTTATCACAGAGGGGTAAAAAAAAAATCTGATTTTCAAGATAGAGGCCAGACTATTTACTATTCAATTTAGAGGTGCATCAGGAATAAATCTAAAGGTCAATTTGGCAGAATTTTTTCACATGACCAAACACCTAAAAGACTACATGGACATGTGCCTAATCCAACCTCATTGTAGATGCCTTGTTACATCTTGAGGTGGATACACCTATTGATTTTTGAAGTAGCCTTAATCTTGGTGTAATCATTTTTCTTTGCCTTTCAGATTTTGATATTCTTCAGCATTTTCATGGTCACAGGCAGAATTATGGTTCATTCCTTCTTTATTTTCTCCTCCCTTCCTTTTTTCCCTTCCTCCCTTCTTCCTCCTTCCTCCTCTTTGTCTTCCTCCTCCTCCTGTCCTCCTCCTCCTCCTTCTTCTCTCTCTCTCTCTCCCTCCTGCTCTCCCTCCCTCCCTCTCTTCTTCTCCTAAAATCATCTCCCATAGCCTGTTTTTTAAAAACATAGCATATTTTGTCTCCTAAAACTGCAAGACTCTATCTTACATCAATCAGATACAAATCAATGGCACATAAACAAACACAGGCTGAACACTCCCAGCATGATTTACCATGTTAATCACAGTAACAAATCTCACAGATATCCATCTTATCATGAGGGACTTGGTGAGTGATGACTGAAAGTTCTTTCTTGTGATAAGAAGTTCAATCATCATCCTGCAAGCTTTCTGATTGCTCATCTATGAAAAAAAAAATGTGAGCAGGCATTCCCCATGTATGTATATTTACATGTATTTATAAATGTTATTAATGTATAACTATACCAATATGTACCCTCTAAAATAGAAAATTAGAAATTTTATGTTATGAAATAAAATTACATAAAAGAGATTCTAATGTTTTTCTCTAACCTTAGAGGATTGCTTTGCAGACCACTGATTCCCTCTAACTTTCTCTTGCCTTAAGGTTCATTGAGGAGGATATCTGTCAGGCTGCCCACTCTAAAGCAAGGGTATAAAAATCCTGAGGTTCTTAGTATATAACCAAGAGAACAAATAAAAGAGCTAAAAATGGGCAGGGGCAGGAATGTAGGGGCATTAAAATAAGATGAAGAAATAAAGGAGTTAAGGATGGAGAAAAGGGAAAGAGTCTGTTAATCTGAAGTTGTCGCTCATAATAAACTAACCCAAATAAGCAGACCTACAGGTGAGTTTTTGTTTCAGAAATAACTCTGGGTGTCATCCTGACTCTACTGGGACTTGCCATTCTGGCTATTTTGTTAACAAGATGGACACGATACAGGCAAAATGGTGAGTAATGACTCAAACTAGAGATCTCCTGTGGAAGTCACAGAAGGAGGGATGCCAAGATACAGTCTAAGCCTGTTCCTATTTATCAAGTAGCTAGAGACTTTGCCAATATTCTGGCAATCTATTTCAATACATGAGTCTACGTATAACTAAAAAAAAGAACAATAAAAATAAGAACCTCCAACTTACTAGTGAGTGTTCGTGCACTATTAAACTCTTCAAGGTTATGTTATCAATACTGTCCACAGAAAATGGATTTAGTAAGAGTAATAAAAATACCTTAAATCAAAATTATCTGAGCTCCAACAATTACCTGAATTAAAAAAAAAAAACTGGAAGTGAGAAGACAATACGCTAGCAGACATCAATATCTAATAAATGGAAATAGCTGGAGACTTTTAGTGACTTATCATGGGGAGATGATAAAAGGAGACAAATACAGAATACTACTTGTCAATGATAACAGAAATGGGGCTCATAAAAGCAAAGGCATTTCTATGACATAAGGTCTTCCTCTCCAGGTATTTTTTTCATATCTCTTCCCAGCCCTACTAATCATCTATGTTCCCTCCTTATTTACCATCATCAGTGCCTATAAATCCTCAGAGAAATAAGAAGTGTGAACAGAGAAGTGCAATAAGGCTAGCTGGAGATGCTGTAGAGGGGTGAGATCAGTAATGCCTTTTATCAGAAAGATGACCTTGGGAACAAGAAGCTAGAGTGAGGAAAGTTGAGTCAGGGGAAAAATATCTCTCACAAGTAGTTAATAGAAATATTTTTGCCTTATTCTTCCACAGATACAGATATCTCCAGATATAATTCAGAACAAAGTAAGTACTTATATCCATGAGAAAAAAAAATACAGTAAGTATTTATAGATTTTTCACAAGGCAGGAACAAAATCCATCTGGTTTACCACTAGGTTTCCTGTGCCTGGTAGAGTATGTCATTTCATGAGTTGAACTTCTAAATTGCTAAGAGAAATCTACCAGAGTTTTCTTAGAGCACTGAATGCCAAACTTTGTTGGGAAGCAGACCAATGTGATTAGTAGTAAGTAGGCCTACATGATTCTGAGGCTCCTTTCGTAGGGTAACACAGATACCAAGCCTTGGAAATAGACTGGAGTGGATGGTTCAGTGGAAGGTCTAAGTCTGATAGTGAAGAGGATCACATTATGATCACTAGGTAGAAGAATGTAACGTAGCCATGAATAATGAGAGTGAACATAATACGGTGATTATGATTGAAAGGAAGAGTACAAGTTAAAGTTATGAAGAGGTAAAGTAGACTTTCCATGGCAAGGTCTAGAGAGATACCAAAGTTGCTAACAGAGAGCCCAGGATTGATAATGAGAAAAACAGGAGGTATGCACTGGAGTAAAAGCAACTTTGAAGCACCCTCTGATTATTATTTAGCCTGGCTAATGTTTCAAAACTGGTAACTAACACAGTCACCTATCATCATCTACTACTGCTACTTATGCACAATCCATAGTTCCTACAAAGTAAATTAATTCACATCATTATTCACCATTGGAAGTTTATGTTTACATAAACTCTCAGAATCTTAAATAAAGCCCCACTAATAATCAAGAATCAAAATCATGGAGCTCTCTCTCCTTTTTCCCTAGGTACTGGGCTTCTGGACTATGAGGATGATTCAGGTAACTAGATTAGGAACTATCAGAGAATAGATGAAAGAATGCATTCTTTATAAACAAGTGACTTTGAACATGATTTGTTAAAACAGCACATCTTTTCCTGTTATATATCCAACTACTTATCAATCTCTCTATACATGTACATATGCAAATGCAAAATAACTATGCATTCTCAGAAAATGCAAATATTTTTCCTTCTTAATACCATTAAAATCATTCATTTCCAGCTTCTTTTTGCCCCCAAGATTTTAGAAAAGTTCTTTAGGATCTCCCTGAAGCAGTTTCTTCAATGTTTAAAATGGAGCTAAAACATGTAATTTATGAATTTTCATGAAGATTAAATGAAATAGTACATATGAAAAGAAATTATGCTCCACATATGTATAATATGTCAAAATACACTTATTGCCATGTATATCTAAAAATAACAAAGTTTTTTTAAAAAGAAAAGACATTTTGGAAACTGTACTATAAGAGGAAAAAACTTATCCCCATTTTAAAAGGTGAAATTAATGTTCAAAAAGGTTGATACCTACCCATGTTAAACTAACTACAGAAGGAGCTGGATTTTTTTTTTATTTACTTATTGATCCATTGAACACAAATGGAGTACAGTTATTGTTTCACTGGTTGTACACAAAGTAGAGTCACACCATCTGTGCGTTCATACATGTACACAGGGCAATGGTATCTGTCACACATTCTGTTATTATTTTTACCCCCCACCCTGCCCCCACCCCCCCTTCCCTCTATGCTATCTATCCTTCCTCCATTCTTGCCACCCTTCCCCCCTGCATTATGCATCATCATTCATTTATCAAAGAGACCATTCAGCTTTTGGATTTTTGGGATTGGCTGATCTCACTTAGCATAACAGTCTCCAACATCATCCATTTACCTACAAATGCCATAATTTTATTCTTCTTTATGGCTGAGTAATACTCCATTGTGTATATATACCACAGTTTCTTTAGCCATTCATCTACTGAAGGGCATCTAGGTTGATTCCATAATCTAGCTATTGTGAATTGAGCAGCTATGAACATTGATGTGGCTGCATCACTGTAGTAATCTGATTTTAAGTCCTTTGGGTATAGGCCAAGGAGTGGGATAGCTGGGTCAAATGGTGGATCCATTCCAAGTTTTCTATGGAATCTCCACACTGCTTTCCAGAGTGGCTGCACCAACTTGCAATCCCACCAGCAATGTATGAGTGTGCCCTTTTCCCCACATCCTCGCCAACACCTGTTGTTGCCTGTGTTCTTAATAAAAGACATTCTAATTGGGGTAAGATGAAATCTTAAGGTGGTTTTGATTTGCATTTCTCTTATAACGAGGGATGTTGAACATTTTTTCATAAATCTGTTGATTGCTTGTAGATCTTCCTCTGTAAAGTGTCTGTTCATTTCCTTGGCCCATTTATTGATTGGGCTATTAGTGTTCTTGGTGTAAAGATTTTTGAGTACTTGGTAGATTCTGGAGATTAGTGCTCTATCTGAAGTGTATGTAGCAAAGATTTTCTCCCACTCTGAAGGCTCTCTCTTCACATTGCTGATTGTTTCCTTTGCTGAGAAAAAGCTTTTTAGTTTGACTCTATCCCAATCATTGATTAGTGCTTTTATTTCTTGCGCTTTAGGAGTCATGTTAAGGAAATCTGGTCCTAGGCCAACATGATGAAGATTTGGACCTATTTTCTCTCATGTATAGTGACAGCAATGACCCCATTTCTTGGTACCAATTTTGTGTGTTGGTCACTTTTCCATTATTGTGACAAAATATCTGAGAAAAATAACTTAAAATGGGGGAAGATTTATTTTGGCTTATGGTTTTATAGGTTTCAATCCATTATTGATTAGTCTCATTGGTTTTAGGCCAGTGGCAAGGCAATACATCATGGTGAAAGCATATGACAGAGGAAAGCTGCTCATCTCATAGGAGCCTGGAAGCAAAGAAAGCTCACTTTTATAACAAGCCCCTCTCCCAAAACCCATTAAGCATAATAATATAAATGGATTAACCCATTTGAGATCAGAGCCCTCATGATCCAGTCACCTACCAACAGCCAAACCTCTGAATACTGCTGCATTGAGGACCAAGCCTTAAATATATGGGCTTTTGTGAGGTATCGATGATCCAAATTATAATACGACAAAGATAAGGAATACGCCCAAACTCATTTCATCAAACAAGCATTACCCTGACACTAAGACCAGACAAGAAAACTCTAAGAAAATTACAGCCTAATATATCTGATGAACATAGGGACAAAAATCCTCAACTAAATACCAGTAATTCAAATTCAACATTTCATTAAAATGATCAAATACCACGATCAACAGGATTTATCCCTGGAATACAAGGATGGCTCAACATGTGAAAATTAATATATGTGAGAGAATGAAGGAAAAATCATATAACCATCTCAATAGATGTAGAACATGCATTTGCAAAATTCATTATACTTCCATGATTAAAACTCTCAATAAATTAGGTTTAGAAGGAAGGCTCCATAATATAATGAAAACATATATGACAATTCTGTAGCTAACATTATAATCAATGGTAAAAAAAAAATTTCCTTCTATGATTAGGAAAAAGGCAAGGATACCTACTATTACCATTTTATTCAACAAAGTATTAAAAGTCCTAGCAAGAACAATTTGGTAAGAGAAAGAAATGAAAGGTATCCAAATAAAAAAAGAAAGAAGTAAAATGTCTGCTTATGGATGATGGGATCTTATTTATAGAAAACCCTTAAGATTCCAACACAAAACCATTAGGACAAATCATTTGTAAATTTGTAGGGCATGAAATCAACACACAAAAGCCAATAGCATTTCTCTACACTAACAATGAACTCTGAAAATGAAATCAAGAAAACAACCCTATTTACAAGAGCTACAAAAAAAAAGAAATACTTAGGAATGAATTTAATCAAGGAAGTGAAAGATCTGTTCACTGAAAATAATAAAATAATGATGAGAGAAATTGAAGAAGACAGAAATGGAAAGATATCCTGCATTCATGGATTGGAAGAATTACCATTGTTAAAATTTACATTTCATTCAAAGTAACCTAAAGATTCAACACAATCCCTATCCAAATTCTGACAGCATTTTTCAAAAAGTTCTGAAATTCATATAGAACCACAAAAGACCTTGAAAAGCCAAAATAATCTTGAACAAGAACAAAAAAACTGGAAACATCACATTATTGACTTCAAAATATACTACAAAGCTACAGCAATCAAAACAGCATGATACTGGCATAAAATCAGTTATAAAGACCAAAGAAACATAATAAAAACCAGAAACTCACACATTCATACAGTCAGTTAATGTTCAACAAAGGTACCAATAACACATAATGGGGAAACAATTAGTATCTGTAGTAAATGGTGTTGGGAAATCTGGATATCCATATACAAATATAAAGAAAAATAGAAGAACTTGGTCCTTATCTACAACATACACAAAAATAACTCAATGAAAGACAATAGAATGAATCAGACATAATTTCCCTATGTTCATATATGAATACACTACCAGTGAAACTGCACCTCATGTATAACAACAAGAATGGGATCCAAATTAGACAAAGTTATACTCCATGTATATATAATATCTCAAAATGCACAGTACTGTCATGTATATCTAAAAAGAACAAAAATAACTCAGAATGGTTAAAAACTTAAATGTATGTTTTGAAACTGTCAATTCCTGAAAGAAAACAGGGAAATTCTCACTGGCATTGGTCTGGGCAATGATTCTTTGGACCAAACCAAAAGCACAGCAATGAAAGCAAAATGAAACAAATTTCTACACAGTAAAGGAAACAATCACCAAAATGAGAAGTCAATTCTGGAATGGGAGAAAATATTTACAAACTGTATCTGATAGGGGTTAATATCCAAAATTTAACAAGGAACACATACAATTTCACAGTGAAAAAAATCCATCTGCTGTAAAAATAAGCACAGGACTTGAATAAAAATTTTTCCAAAGAATACATACAAACGGCCAACTCATATGTAAAGGTGCTCCACATAACTAATCATCAAGAAAATGCAAATCTAAATCATAAAATTGTCACCTTACACCTGGTAAGATTTTTTCAAAATGTCAAGATATAACATATTTTGGCAAGGATGTGGTGAAAAGGGAAACCTTATACACTGTTTGAAATACAAATCAGTATAGCCAGTAGAGAAAGTTCTTCCAAAAAATAAAAACAGAACCATGACATGATTCAACAATACCACTTCTGGGTATGTATATATACCCAAAGAAATAAAATGATTATCTTAAAGAGATATTTGTACTCCCATGATCATTGTAACAATATTCACTTAGGCTGGAAACAACTCAAGTACCCATCAATTAATAAAAGAATAAATAAAATGTTGTACACACACGCACACACAGAAGAATATTATTCAGCTTTCAGAAAAGGAAATCTTGTCATTTGCTACAACATGAATGAAAATGGAAGACTTTATGCTAAATGAAATTAATCAGACACAGAAAGACAAGCACTGCTTGGATTCTCAGACATGTGAAACCTTAAAAAAAAAAAAAGGCAACAGAACAAAGAGACAATCTTGCATTTATAAGATGAAAAAGTGCTAGTAAACCCAATGTATACAATGGTAACTATAGTTAATAATAATGTATTGCACACTTGAAATTTATTGAGAATTTATTTATGTATTCTCATCATAAAAAGAAAAACAAAGGTAAACATGTAAAGAGATAGATATATTAATTAGTTTGATTGTGGCAATCATTTCACCAAGTATATGAAAATATCACATTGTACATCATGAATATATACAATTTTGTGTCAATTATACCTCAACAATGGTGAAAAATAAAGAAGTAATCTGAGTACTCACAAGAAACTGATCATACAAATGCTTACCACTCAATTTGTCTTTCATAATATAAATGTTAAATGTTAAGATGTGGAGGAATAAATCCCTGAAAATTCATCACGTTATGGTACGACTTGGGCAATAAAATTCTAACAGCACAAAGAAATGTGGCTATTATCTCATGTTGCCATTTACATCTCCTATTTCTTGGGAAACAAACCTCCTCAAATAATAGTTCTTCTTAGAACCTGTTTGACCAGTGAAAGAATCTATCTCAAGGTGAGGAATTTAAAGATTCATAGGAAAGCAAAATAAAAATACACACAATAGGATGGGAAAAGAATCAACATGTACTCAGAATTACTATGTTCTTGCTAGTCACCTCTGGTGGGCATTTTTCATTTTATTCTATTTTATAACTACAAACAACTATGATAGCCATGCACAGATATACTACCCCAAAATCCCTCCTTGGCTGACCAAGGCCTCCACTAGCCCACAGAGTAGCATGATAAGAAAAGGTGCTTCATCCTCCAGGTTTATGCAGTCCCACACCAGGGACACTTGTTGAGGATTTTATTTCTCATAATCCTTTGGGTCATGAACAACTTATATAATCATAAAACTGTGGTTTTAAAGATATATGAAAGGCATCTTACTCTTACGTACAAAAGCCAAGTCCTGATCTCTTCTACACTTAGGTACTGACACCTGTACTCACACTGCTTAGGCCATCTACCTTGGAGTCATCTTTAACTTTTTTCTTTCATTCTCTTCATCTAACCACCAGCAAATCCCATCACTGATACTTTCAAATATTATTCCAAATCAGATCACTTTTCACAACCATAACAATCTCAGTCCAGACACCAATATCTTTTGCCTGGACAACTTCAACTGCCTCCTAACTGACACCCTTGCTTTTCCCCTTCCCCTCTTACAGCCTACTTTCCTTCATACAATTAGGGAGATCCTTAATAAACAATTTTAAGTAAATAAATTACTTCACTATACATTTGTATCCTTAATTTACAGATGAGGAACTTATGCATAAGAAATGTTAATTACTTGCCCAAAGCTACAGACCTTGCAAGTGACTCAATTTGGATATGAACTTAAAATTGTTTGACTCCAAATTTCATGTACAGAGTATATTTTTATACAATTTAGTAATACCTTAATTACTAATTCCTGGTTGTGGATGTTTACATTAGTAGAGAAAACTTTAATCAGTAAACATTTTATTATTATCTGAATAAACCAAAATTTAAAATTCATAAAGCCAAATGGCTATTTCACTGACTTTCCAGTTACCTTTACGGTAATGCTAAAAATCTTAATCATCCTAAGTTTCTAGTTCTACTTCCCTCCCCTCTATCACCTCTGCATATATAAATGTAAATTTGCTGGTCAACCTGAAATTATGGAAGTCTTCTAGAAGGAAAATGTTTGCTAAGGCCTTTATGTTAGTTTAGGTACATGAAATTTAGTAACTAATGCTTAGTTTAATTTAAAGATTTCACAAATATACTAAGGTTGTGCTAATCCAAAAATTCAGAAATTTAACTGATTTTATTCTTTTCTAATTTTTTTTAGTTATAGATGAACACAATACCTTTATTTATTTTTTTGTATGGTGCTGAGGATCCAACCCAGTGCCTCTTGCATGCTAGGCGAGTGCTCTACCACTAGGCAACAACCCCAGCTCCTGAATTTATTCTTAATATTAATTTTGTAGCAAATGTAAGTGTAGCACATAAAAGTGTAACAGATTTGAAGCACAGCACAAAATCTGTGCATGAAAGTGTCCAGCATCTAATATTTTCCATTTTTTAAATCATAAAACCATGAGAAATGATTAACAATATAAATAGAATGTTTCATGTCTTTTGGACTTAATTTCCACCACAATGACAACTAAGTAGAGAAAATCACTCATTTTCAGAAAAGGAATTGAGAAAAAAAATAAAAGCTGGGTAGGTACATACATCTCTAACTATTCTTTAGTAAACTGTCAAATGATACTGCCATGCAACATAATTTAGATAACTATAGTATCAATATTTATCTTTATGATTTCATGTGATAATATGACTGGTTTTGTGTAATTTGCATTCCGTCTTTTAGAAATTCTGTCCCTGTAACATCATTAAGAAGCAAGTTTTAGATCATAGAACACATATCCAATCACAATGAATATATGCATATCTATTTGTTAAAAACTTGCCATATTTTCATTGAACTTGAATTTTCGATCAACTGAGTTTATCTGACCTCAATTTATAACTAACATATTATTCTTTTTTAATGTTCCCATGCATAGTTCATTTCTTCTCACTACATACATTTATGTTGACCTTTGTCTGCTTTTTATTTAACTCATAAATTAAGCCTCCAGTTTCTTGCCCACCTGATATTTGAGAATGTAAGTAATTCTCTGGATTCCAAAATTACAGAAACAGAAAATATGAACTGATTTTTATTTGTGGTTTTGTCCTTGTTTGTTTGTTTGTTTTGTTTTTGGTGTGTGTGTGTGTGTGTGTGTGTGTGTGTGTGTGATTTCAGGGGACTCCAAAAAAGATTACAGTAATCTCCTGTTTCTCAACAAAAATTTGATTTCCATTAGTAATACTTCCCTTATTTGTAAATGTTTTCAGGAAAAAGAAATCCTTTCAGAACCTTACGAAAACTTAATGAACTCTCCTAAAGTTGATTTTAGAATTATCTATCAGTAACAAGTTTCAAAATTATCTAGGATGAAAGGAAACACAGAGGAAATGATGAATAAGAAAAAAGGAGGAAAGAAAAGAGAAGACATGGAGAAAGAAGGGAGGAAAAGATGAGAACAAGGAAAGACATAAGACATGGAGAAAGGAAGAAGAGAAAGATGAGAACAAGGAAAGACATAAGCCACAAGGAAAGACATAAGTTTTATAGGAACAGGGTCTGTTCTTAGAGGGAATGCTTTCAATTTTTCTCAGTTTAGAATTATGTTGGCCTTGGGCTTAGCATATATAACCTTTACAATGTTCAGGTGTGTTCCTACTATCCCTAGTTTTTATAGTGTTTTGAACATGATTGGATGCTGAATTTTGTCGAATGCTTTTTTTGCATCTATTGAGGATAGTCATATAATTCTTGTCTTTAGATCTGTTGATGTGATGAATTACATTTTTGATTTCCTTATGCTGAACCAACTTGCATCCCTGGGATGAAACCCACGTGATCATGGTGCACTTTTTAATATGCTTTTGCATGTGGTTTTACAGTATTTTTTTATTTTATTTATTCTTATTTTAGCAGACTGCATTTTGATTCATGGTTTACAAATGAGGTGCAACTTTTTGTTTCTGTGGTTGTACATGATGTAGATTCATACCATTCATGTAATCATACATGTCCATAGGGCAATGATGTCTATCTCATTCCACTACCTTTCCTACCTCCAGTATTTTATTAAGAATTTTTGCATCTATATTCATCAGGAATATTTGTCTGAAGTTCCTTGATTTGTCTTTGTCTGGTTTTGGTGTCAAGGTGATACTAGCTTCATAAAATGAGTTTGGAAGGGTTTCCTCCTTTTCTGTTTCATGGAATAATTTGAGAAGGATTGGTTTAAGTTCTTTTGAAGGTCTGACTGAACTCGGCTGAGAATTCATCTGGTCCTGGGCTTTCTTTATTGGTAGGCATTTGAAGGCATTCTCAATTTCGTTGCTTGAAATTTATCTGTTTAAATTTTCTGTGTCTTCCTGGTTCAACTTGGGTAGGTCATATGTTCTTTGAAATCAATGTCATCATGATTCTCTGTTTTATTGGAGCATAGATTTTCAAAGTAGTTTCTGTATTTTAACAGTGTTCATGATAATATTTCCTCTTTCATTATGATTTTTAGTGATTTGAATTTTCTCTTTTTCTTCATTAGCTTAGCCAATGATTTATCAATTTTATTTATTTTTTCAAAGAACCAATTTTTTGTTTTGTCTATTTTTTAAATTTTTGTTTTGATTTCACTGATTTTGGCTCTGATTTTAATTATTTCCTGTCTTCCACTGCTTTTAGTGTTTATTTGTTCTTTTTCTAGGGCTTCAAGATGTAACATTAGGTTATTCATTTAATGACTTTCTATTCTTTTAAAGAATGCACTCAGTGCAATGAACTTTCCTCTCAGAACTGCCTTCATAGTGTCCCAGAGATTTTAATAAATTGTGTCATAATACTCATTTACCTTTAAGTATTTTTTATTTCATCCTTGATTTCTTCTACTATACATTGTCATTCAATGTGTATTATTTAGTCTGCAGGTGTTAGAGTAGCTCCTATTTTTTTATCATGGATTTCTAATTCATTCCATTATGATCTGATAGAATGCAAGGTATTATCTCTATTTTTTTTGTATTTGCTTGGTGGCCTAAGGAGAAGGATTCATGTACTGCTGAGAAGAAAATGCATTCACTCATTGATGGACAAAATATTCCATATGTGTCTATTAAGTCTAAAATATTACTTATATTTATTAGTTCTATAGCTTCTTTTAAGCCAGACATAATACATGATTTTGTATTGCTTTTACTGATGGAAATTGTGACCCCACTATCCCTATTGTACCAATTAACAATAGATATCAAAATAGGAATAAGAACCTAGTTTACTGCTATAACTTGTTTGCATACATTGTTGCTATCATTGGACTCTATCCCCCACCAATCTGTGAGGCACTGGTAACATGGACAAGGTAGAAACTCTACAGCATCAGATCCATCCAGATAGATAGGCAGACATACAAACATGAAAAAGCAAGGGAATAAACCATCCCAAATAACCCAGACCACTTCAACAATGGACTCCATTAACACCACAGAGGAGAAATTGTCAGAGATAGAATTCTGAAAATTCATTGTTACACTTATCTACAAAGTAAAAGATAATGTAAGAAATGAAATCAGAGAGAAAATACAACAAACTAAAGATCATTTCAACAAGGAGATAGAGATCTTGAAGATGAATCAATAAGAAATCCTCAAACTGAAGAAATAAATAAAATTAAAAATTCAATTGAAAGCAGGACCAATAGACTAGACCACTTGGAAGACAGTTGCAAGTAATGAAGTCAAAATATATAATCTGGAAAATAAAGTTGACCATGGGGATAAGATGTTAAGAGACCATGAACAGAACTTCCAAGAAATATGAGATAACATGAAAAGACCAAATTTAAGATTTGTCTGGATACATGAAGACTCAGAGATACAAACCATAGGAATGGACAGTCTTTTCAATGAAATAATATCAGGAAATTTACCAAACCTTAAGACAGATATGGGAGACTTATAGGACCCCAAATGTACAAAATTACAACAGACCCACCCCAATGCACAAGAGCATGAAAATGCCTAACATACAGACTAAGGATAGAATTTTAAAGGCTGTCAGAGGAAAATGACAGGAACATTTAGAGGGAAACCAATCTGGATTTCAGCTGGTTTCTCAGCCCAGACCCTCAAAGCTAGGAGGTATGGTTATAATATACACCAAGCTCTAAATGAAAATGGACGTCAGCCAAGAATTCTATACCCAACAAAATTAAGCTTCAGATTTGAAGATGCAATAAAAACTTTCTGTGATAAAGAAAAGTTAAAAGAATTCACAACTAGAAAGCCTGTACAACAGGACATACTCAATAAAATGTTTCATAAAGAAGAAATGAAGAGAGATCCAAGATGGCGGATTAGAGGAAGGCTGCAGTCCTACTTGCTCC
>JAJEJO010050909.1:120783-193725 GCA_020662805.1 Glaucomys volans | reverse complement strand
GAGCAAGAAAGAAAGGAAGGAAGGAAAGAAAGAAAGCTTCTCTAAGCTAAGCACGTTGGTTAAAAGGAATTTTTTGACCCTTTTCTTTTTCCTTTTTTATCCAATTTTATTTGCTTTGTTTTTTATTCTTTAATGGAACTTTTTTCTAACTCACCCTTTTCCCTTCTTTTTCCTCACTTTCTTTTCCTCCCTTTAAATAGTGCTTCTTTATTCTCCTTTTTATTATTTTTATAATTACTTTTAATTTTATTAGTGTTTAACTTTTTAGTTCATCCTATGATTTTCTCTTTCTTCTCTATTGTTATTGGTGATGTAGTTGTTGTCTTTAATGGCTTCTTGTATTTCTGTATCTGGTTTATCTTTGTGTTGTCATTCTTATGTTTGTTTTCTACTTTTATGTGTAGATAATGAACTGGTTGGAAATGTACAGCATGTTGATAGGTGATAGCAACAAGAAGGAAAATATAAAGTCTTATGTGCTTCAAAGACAATAGGGATCCCTAAAGGAGGAGAAATTGTTTGGAAACAGCAAGGATTACATATACCTACATTCAGGTCCTGTGGTGTAGGGTTGTGTAATTTAAAAATATCCATCGCTGACATGGAAGACTGAGACAGGAGGACTACAAGTTCAAGGACAGCCTCAGCAATTTAGCCTCAGTATCTTAGTGAAACCCTGTCTCAAAATTTAAAAAAGGACTGACAACGTGACTTAGTGTAGAGAACCCCTGGGTTCAACCCCCACTACCCAAAACTAAAAGAAAATTAAAAATACCCATTAGTCAGAGGGCTGAAAAAGACAGTATTTTTAACTATATTTATCATTGTTTTAATTGACCAAAATTGTTCATATTTGTGGTATACAACATGATGTTTTGATATATGTAGACATTGTAGAATGGCCAAAGCAAGCTAATTAGTATATACATTACCAATGCATGTTTTGTGGTGAGAACATTTTAAATATACTCTCTTACCTAATTTTCAAATATACAATACATTGTTATTCACTATGTTTGTATAATAGATTTCCTGAATTCACTACTCCTATCCAATTGAAACTTTATATACTTTGATCACCATAGGAGACAGTATTTTAAAGGACAGTCCAGCTAAAGCAAAATGGTGAAGAGAACCTGGAGAGAAGTTAAAGATGTAGGGGAATTTACTAAAATGCATTCCAGACAGCACAACGTGTTTTACAGAGTAAATTTCCCATCTGCAGGATGTGTTTCAGGGAGGAAGGATTTTAGAGAGTAAGAAAAATGGAAGGAACATCAGATTAGTAGTTATAACAAGCATTATGATAATAAACATTCTTAAGATGAGGATCATCCTCTGATGGTGAGTAAATTAAATTAAGTGAGTGAATTAAATGAGTTTATGACACATTGGGATTAAACTCAAAGGAAGGGGAATAGTTATTATACTATTTAGCTGAAAGCTGTACGGGACCAGCAGAATCCTGTTCATCACTAACAGTCAAGGTGATATGTGGTCTGGCAGAGTGGGTGAGGCATTCCTGAAAACCCATTTTTACAGGCAATTCACTGAACTATGGTAGCCTGGGGAAAAGGAACTCAAATTGTGTGCTTAAAGAGCTTGATTCTATTACTTGAAAATCTCAAGCCATCACAGAGGCAGAGAGGGCTATGGTCCATTTCCCCTACAAATATAAACACATTAAGACTGCAATCTGAAATAATATGATAATATATATTCGGCTTTATGTTCCAGGCTCTGTCCTTAAGAACATTACATCTTCATAGCAATTCTATGAAATATATAGTATAATCCTGTTTTTTAAATGAATAAACAGGCACAAAAAAGTAACAGGCAGAGTGGTATCCCTGATAAGCAGAGGAACTAGGATTCAAACCCAATACCCTATCATTTGATTTCCCATTGTACATAATAAGACCTAATTAGGGTCCCCTTTCTAACATAAATTCATTGAAAATTATATACTTTCTAAAAGAACTAATTCAGAATGATCAAGATTTTTGTCATTATTCCTGTGTCAATTCCAAGAGTCATAGTTAAGTTTCTTTCCTGTTTCTCAGTTTAAAAAAGAGAAATGAGACTATGCAGGTAAAAAGAGTACATTCGAAAACTAAGTAGAATTTAATCAAGACTAAGATCATCTAAGTTCCCTTAAGAATTTTAACCTTTGCAAAGACTGAGAAGAAAGGGAAGAAAAATGGCTTTCGCTGTTTATTGCCAGTCCTACATGTCTTTTTGGGCTTTGGCCACAGCACCAAAGTATGGGATAATTAAACAATCAGTGACCAAATCATATTGCAACTAGCATAGTCAATTTGATGCTCCCCGGAAAGGCAAGTATGAGGGATTCTTTCTAATCCTTCTCTTCAAAATTCTCATGGTTTCAAGTGGTTTCAATTAACTCTCATTAATTTATAGGCATGTCCAGTTAGCACAACTCACAAGAGAACTGAGCAAGTTCACTTTTGCTTTTCCACAATAAACCATTGGTGCTCAGGGGCCTTGTCCTCCCTGTCTGCCTCTTTCTAGGTAGGCTATCATTCTAAAATGTCAGTCATTTTACTACACCTAGCAAAACTTACCCTACATTTGACAAGGCTAAAGGGCCCCTGAGAACACAGGACTTCAAGTTGGTGACTTTAGACTCATAGAATCATTAAAGGTTGTGCTTTCTGAAGAAAAAAAAAAGCCTTTGTTAATCCTCATCATTTTAGAGAGTAAATACAGTCCCCAAAGATGATGAGAATTATCAAAGTCTGCACAGCCATCTAACCACCAACATAAGACAAATCAAACTCATGCCCAGTCTTTCTCCACTGAATATAAGAGGGGTTCATTCCATAGTAGCTTGTATAAATACTATTACTTATTGAAATTAATATCATTAAAGGTTATACAAGATTTGCTTTAGAATTTAGATCATTTTTAAAGATAAACATTCCAGAGATGAATAAAAAGAACAGGGGGAAAAAAGTTTGGGAAAGGAGAAGGGACTATATGTAATAAAGAAATTAAACCACTTTTTAAAGGAATGTTCCAGAACAGAAAGAGGAAAAATTGCAAGGGATATGGAGTAAAGTCCACTGAACTTGGAGTTGGGAAAATTAAAGGCTTAACTGCCTATGCTTTTTATGCATACTCTGGCTCAGCACTTCCCTCCTTCAGTCTCAGTTTTCTTTTATAAAATTAGAACCTTTCTAATATTGCCTTTCTTTTGTCCTTAAAGCTATCACATTGTAGGGAGAAGACTCTCCAGGCTGAAAAAAAAAAAAAAAAAAAAAAAGAGGGAAGGAAAAACGGAAAAGATAAGGAAAGATAAGGTGTTGAATGAAATACAGTAAAACTGTATACTCCCCTGGAAACATTCATTCATGGATAGTGTCCAATAGGGGGGAAGACATGAGACATAATGATGTCCCTACTGGGAAATGGAGGGTCTAATGTATCCTCAGTGTACAATTTCTGGAAACACTCTTGAGAAATGGATTGGTTATTTAAACCACTAACTCTGCACTAACTTAATTTTTTTTTCTTACTGTTCTTTAGCTTCTCAAGGATCCACAAGTAAGTTTTTCTTACAGTTTCAAAATCTGGTATTATTAGGCTAGGAAAAGGACCTCTTCCTGTCTTATCTGTTTCCTACTATGTCAGAATGACAGGACTCATTATTCTCCACCTTGTCCTTCATTAAACATTTTAACTATGTCACGCCCACCTTTACCACCTTTCTCCCTAAAACAATGAGACACCTCTCCTTGCTTAAGCAAATTCTGCTTGTGCCTCTGACCACACCATCCCTACCCTACCTTATCTCCTCAATAGTCATCACTTCTCCTTCTATATCTTTACATTTTCCCTTTGTAACTCATTCTCCTTAAGATCTAAACAGATTTGATTTTCTTCCATCCCAGCAGATCCCTTGACCAGGTCCTTCTCTACAGTTCACCCCCAAAGGAGTAAGTCATGGTTGTTCACTCTGGCTTTGGGCTTGGGCAAAAGTTATTGATAACCTCTATCTGAACTACACACTATTTCTCAATGAATTGAGAGCAGCATAATAAGACTTACTTGAAAAACACTTTCAAAATAAGTTTGCTTGTTAACTAAAGTGTTTTTAATATGCAGAGAACTATTGCCTAACAGAATTAAGTATGCAGGCCTGGAATTGCATCTGAACTCCTTATTTAGTAGTTGTTTGAACCTAAGCAAGTTATTCAATCTCTCGTTAAGTTTTTTATTGGTTACATAATCAATTTCTACAACCATTTGAAAACTATTCAAACAGATGGAAGAACAAAGAAGTGAGGGAAACTGGAAGTAATGAATGGCAAAGGAAGAATGAATGATGTGGTAAAGTTGAAATAAATCCGAAAGTTACTTCAATTAATTGTCAGAGCAAAATAAACACATTTTCTAAATAAAGGAAACATTGAGAGAGGAGTAAAGAAATGAAAAATGAGAAAATGAGGGATAAATCAGAAATAGATAATCCTGGTTGGACAAGTTTTTTTTCTGAGCATGTACGTGAGGTAAAAAATTTAATATTGAATATTGCATTTTTGGTTGCATAATATGACTATATTTCCTAGTAGTAAAATTGTTTCAAAGATAGAACTAAATATATTTCATAATTTTCCCTAAAAAAATCACAATTTATAGATGCTTTTCAACTTAAACAGGTTTATTGGTCACAAGTTTTAATCAAATGTGATCCAACTAATAGGAAACCCATCCTTAAAACAATGAAAAAGATTTACTTAACCTATCCCACCTCAGGCCACAAACCAAATGATGCTAATGTCATTCATATTGTACTGTTGTTGAAAGCATGTATGGTGCCCACTTAGATTCCTTCTATCTCAAAGTAGCTCCCAAATTCACCACTGCTGACCCAATCCATCGGCAGTTGTGCTTCATTTGACAATCATAGCATTATTTTAAATATTAAATGTGAATGCATCTTAGGGCATGCACTTTTCAAATGGCCAACATCCCCACTATCCCTTATAACTAGAAGATTCATAATTCTGAGAACGTCTGAGCCCCTAAACACAATTGAGTTTGTGATCCCCACAAAAAGCAGCAGAATTTCTTTCTGGTATGGGAAATATGGTACTCTTTTGTAACAGAAAATATGGGAAATTATGGCACTGGAAAGAGAAAAGTGGCGCTTGGAGAGGTAGAAGAGCAATGTTTATTCAGCACCAGTGTGGGCTCAGCATAGTCCTCTCTGAAAGCCGGGCATAGTTCTTTGTTCTCAGTATCTTTTATACAGTACAGACTTCTGGATTTCAAGACTTTCTCAGGCAAGTAACCTTGATGTCTCCCCCTTTCTCCAGGCTACTCTGCTTCCTGCCATAGCTGCTGAACAAGCATGATTACAGAAGCAGAAATTAGTGGATTATAGTTATTAACAGAGATTAAAAAAAAAGAAACATCTTAGGAAGGAGTTACTGCTTCACTTTAAAAGAACTAATTATGTTCTCATTAAGAATACCCACAGATGCCTGACACAGTGGCATATGACTGTAATCTCAGTGGCTCTGGAGGCTGAGGCAGGAGGATCCCCAGTTCAAAGCCAGCCTCAGCAAAAGCAAGGCACTAAGCAACTCAGTGAGACCCTGTTTCTAAATAAAATACAAAATAGGGCTGGGGATGTGACTCAATGGTCGAATACCCCTGGGTTCAATCCCCGGATCCAAAAAAAAGAATACCCACAGAGACTATAACCCCAATTCCAAACACACATATTCAGAATTTTGGCAGGATGCCCTAAATCTTATGTTGTTTTTGTTTTTGTTTTTTTAATCTGCTTCTTCACTCTGAACACCTTTTACTGTCCTACTCTGTAGTCACTGAATGTTTCACTCCACAATATTTCTGATAGGACTTTTCCCATCTGTTGGTACTCATTTTTTAATGAAACCTCATAGTGTAAGACAATGGATAGAATATCTATTGTAAAGATGAGAAATTGATTTTCAAAAGATTAAGTGTCTTGTCCAAAGTCTGAGCTAGAGAATAGCAAATCTAAGACTCAGGTCTTTAATCTCAAGACTATTTGTATTTCACACCTGGGGAGGAGGGAACAGGACTATCTACCCTCCATGCCTACTGTATTCTAAATTTTAAGATTGTATTTGTCAATTTTTATTATAGCCGAAACAAAAAGTTTAAAAGCAGCTAAACCAGTTTGGTGTAAGTTTCCCATATTACAACTCAGTTCTTCTTTTTGGTCTTCTAAAATGTCTACTATTGGAAGGTTGGGGAGGGTGGTGAGTAGAAAACACATAAATGTGGAGGAAAGGAGAAAAACTTACTATTTTACGGTTTTCCCTTTCCTTTAAGCAGCAGGAGAAACTTGAAACTCCTTTCAAGACCCCCTTACTGATTTTTTTTTAGCAAAGTAGAAACTCTATAATAAAAACTAAATTAATTTACTAGAAGGTATAAGGAAAATGCTGGGACTCTATGGAATGGCTTATCAAAAAAATTTGTAGAAGGATTTAACAAAAGTAAAAATTGTGAACAAGAAAATAACTGCAGGAAGTATAATAAAAAAATATAGACACCTTCTTGCTGCCTTTCCCTGTACACCTAACATGTGCTTGATCTGAAATTCCCTGAAATGAACATCTTTGACTCATGCTCTTTCCAACTTAATTTTTGTGTTTGTATTTTAGCTGGTACTCCTGGATGTATCCGTAAGTTTTCTTCTGTTTTTTTCTGTGCCTTAATCCTCACATGCTTTGCTTTACTACATTGTTAGACTATGTAAGACATTCATATTCCTGGATGTTTTTTACTAATTCCTAAACAAATTGTCTATTTTCCTCTTCTTCATTCTCTGTTCTTACATTAATCAACTGTGAGAAAGTGCTATCACTTATAATTTTTCCAGAATCTTGAGATTCAACAGCAACAAGGAAAGTATTAAGAACAAAAGTGGTTAATAAAAGAAAGGTTCCCATCTGAAGTCCCAATAACACTCAGAGGAAGAGGACTGGTGGTAGCCATTCCACTCAAGAATGGAATGCAATGGTATACAGTGAATCACATCTCACAGACTGAGGGTCCCTAAGCTGACAGTGATGGTTATATGGAATGTATATGCCCTACTATGAACAATAATACATTTGAAAGGTGTCCAGATAGAATGTTAAATGATATTAACAACAAATATCTCTGGCAGAAGCACTTGGAGGAAATAGTAAGGGATAAGTGAAAGGCAGTTGATTTGGAAAGAAATAAAAAGGCAAATGGAAAGTGTCATATAAAAGATGGGAAATTCTATCAGCCCTTCATGACCTATTGCTTCAAGTAGCTCTAAGGACTTACATTGACATCCTCTTGCATTTTACTAGAGATGCAGAATCTCAACCTAACACCCATCCCAGATCTACTAGTCAGATTCTTCATTTATAGATTCTCAACAAAAAATTTTGAAGATCACAGTTCTTCAAATTTCAATCTTCTCCGCTTAGAAAGTAAAAGAAAAAGTTAGTGCCCTTGGTGCATGTTAAGCTAACTTTTCATCCCTGCAGATTCTATACATAGAATAGTAGCCTTAAAGGCAGTGAAAGCCAGGCATGGTGGCACATGCCTGTAATCCCAGCACTTGGGAGGCTGAGGCAGGAGGATCGCAAGTTCAAAGCCAGCCTCAGCAACTTAGCGAAGCCCTAAGCAACTCAGTGAGACCCTGTCTCTAAATAAAACACAAAATAGGGCTGGGGAGTGGCTCAGTGGTGGAGTGCCCCTGGGTTCAATCCCCAGTACCAAAAAAAAAAAAAAAAAAGCCAGTGACAAGATAAACCTAACCAGGGTTTAATTAATTTCTTAACATACTTCCATCTATTGTGTCTAAGGATGTTCAGACCTTGAGTTCCTAGAGCAGGGCTAATCCTGAAGTTCAAAAACAAGATTTGAAGGTGGATCTCATGGCATATCATACCCATGCCTATTCTTCTTGGAGTAGTCATACACATAAAACATGATTGAAAAATAATGGAGTCAAACTTCAAGAGCAAACATTGGGGAAGTATCACAAAAGCACATAGAGCCTATGAGATGTAGAGAGGTGTGTGTGTCTGTGTGTCTTTATAAAGATGGCCATTTTGCCAAGCATGTGGGTCTAGTGTCCTAATTTTTTTACCCACTAAACTTATCTATGAATGTTTTGAATCTATCTAGAAGTTCTCTCTTCCCTCTTAAAACAAGATAAACACCCCAAATGATTCCACACACAAAGACAGGAATTCCCACTGCCTCATTCAAAAGATGAGGCTATAGATTCTATCGAAACAAGTTCAAAGTAGTCCAGTTGGGAGAAAAACAATGGCCTGTGGAATCCTGTTCCAAACAGGACAGCCATGCGTGAATGATGCTGACTACTTTATCCCTGCAGCCCCAGCTGTAAGAGTCTAGAAGCAACTAGGGTTCTCCAAAGTGAAGATTGAAACACTTATGAACTTTATTTTTTCTTCCATGAACTACAAACATTGCTACCAGTGTCTATATTTTTTGTTTTCCTAGAAAATATTTCAATGTAAACTATTTTCCTATGCTAAAGAACTAATCAGTTCTGTTTTGTTTTTCCTATATTTTAGCTGGAGCTATTGGACCTATAAGTGAGTTCCTGCTCTATTTCCTCATTTTTACATTCTTGGGCCTTCTTAGGATCTAGGGTTCCCTCTACACACTACCTGTTTCCATTTCTATACCTGCAGGATTTCCCACTGATGTTTCTTGATTAAATTCAAATTTCCTGACACATCCTGATACCCAAGATATCAGACAAATTGCCCTGAATTGTCACTGAGTTTAAGACAAGGGAAAGCCAAGTAATTTATATTTAAATTATTTTATTTCATTTTTATTATTTATATTTTGTTTTTGAATTACTTAAATTACTTATAGACATAGAATGACTTGATCTGGTGGGAAGACTATGTATGAAGTTCCTGCTAAAATTATCTGCAATTCTGCATTAGTTGTCTCCCTCTGGTTAAGTTTCTTCAGAAAGAATATTGGTGGTATAAGAATTTTGTTAATGTCAAACCACATTGATTTTCATCCCTGCCTTTTTTTATTTCAGTGCAATTCTCAGCACCTATCCGTAAGTATCAAGTCTGTTTCTCCACTTTGACACCTTTGATATCTGACCCACAAGATTTTGAAGCCTGATCTTCCCTGCTTTCTCAACACCATGTTTCTCAATGCGTATAATATTCTCATTACTTAGTTTCCAAATACTTTAATTAATTTAATTTAATTCTTATTACTTAGTTTCCAATACTTTACTAAGTATTCTTATTACTTAGTTTGCATGAAGTGGAATAACCACAGATCCCATAGGCTAACATAAACAAATAGAAAACAAGAGCAAAGATCGCTTCTTGAAGAGTCCTAATGACCCGTATATTTTTCAAAGAATAAATCTCTAAGGAAATGAGAAAAAAAGAAAACTGTAGATGAAAAACATGCATTACAAATTAATATGGAGTAATTCTTTCTCAATCGTCTAAAGGGTTTCAACCATCATTGAGTGCAAGGACTGCTCTCCATTTTTATATGTCCCCTATATTATACAAAAGAAAGCCTGCCTCAGACTCATCATACAAGCAATTTTTAATGTCCCATTAAAAGTTTCCATTAATGAGAGTCCTTCTAGAGTCAGTATGGGAGAACAGTTATTTCCTCCACAATGCTGAAACAAACATAATGATTTCTCTCTCTTTCTCTTGCTTTCTCTCTCTTTCCCTCCCTCCCTCTCTCCCTCTTTCTCCCCACTTGCTTCTCTCCTCTCTCAGCTGGAGCTACAGGACCTATCAGTAAGTTTGCTACCTGATTCTCCATTGGGGAATATTTCAGTTTTCTCCAGTATCTTAAGGATCTTTTTCTGGTTTCCATGTGAGGATTTCAAAGGTTTAGAGTTCACATTTTCTTGGCACTCCATTAAGGCATTATTAGTGAGTCTGTGTACATTTCACTGATAAACACAAACTATAAAATAGAAGATGAACCTTGTAGAAGGTTTCTAATGGCTTACCAACATCACACAAATGACATCTAAAAATAGAAATGAGAATAAGTGAAATAATGGGAGAAAGAAAGAAAGTGAAGTTTATATTGAGAAGAACTTTTCTAATCCCCTTCAACAATTAAATGAACTAAGGGATGACTTCTACTTAGTACCTTTGCTACCTACCCTCTCAGTGGATGCATTAGGTGGAAAAAGCCTTCTGTGTATTCCTTTGCTTAGCATTTCCAGCAAGAAAATCTACTATTCAACAGCAGCTGATCTGGAGTTTAGTGGTGCAGATTCTTACTAAGGAATACATATAAATGAGAACTATAGTCCCCAGAGCCTGAAAGAACCTACTAATTTTGTTCACTTCTTTCTTTCTTTTCTATTTTCTTTCAGGACTTTCTCAAAAAACCATTGGTAAGTCATCTAAGTCTCAATTATAACGACTTTTGGTCTTTTACAATATTTAAATGTCATCTATTTTCATGTCAATGATTTTATGCCTGCAGATTCAAAGATCAAGTGCTTCCAGTGCCTCATTATCCCACCCAGAAGTCCTCTAGGTTGGACTTACTCAGGTTCTGCAATAAAAAGATATTAACTATGAAGCTGAAATACAAAGTGGAAAAAACGTATGGTCATTCCTGACCTATTCCCATTTAATTGTATAATTTAGCTCTTTAGAGCCAAAATGTAATAAAGATGTAGAATATAGCTCCTAAACTTCTTGCTTTCCATGCAACTACTTTTTTCCTTATTAGATTATCTTCACTTTATAAAGTAATGCAAATTTTGCTTTTCCTCTCATTTCTAATTTCTCTGATATATTCTCTTCAGGAATGTGAGGTTCTATTTCACCAACTTTTAGCAATTTACCCTATTACATTTTTCCATAGAAGCAAGAATACTTGTTAGGTTCCAAGATACAATGTTCATAATTACATGTTTGCAAATTGAGATCTGGCCATATACAAATAGTTTGTTTCACACACTGCATTATAGCCTTTCTAACATAAATTTCGAGTATTTTAAATTACAAAATGAAAGAAATGTGCAGTTGTTCTATATTCATGTGATAGAATGAATAAAAATCCTATCCTCATTCTTTAGGTAATTCCTATAATGTCTTACAGTTTTTCTAATACTCATTTGCATTATTTTGTTGAATCTATACAATATTCCAATAACAATGGGCAAGGCAGGTGTCATATCCATATTTAGAGTGGTTAACAATGAAGTTAGGACTGAAATTTTACTAATCCTTAGCTTTTTTTTCACTACCATTTTTGAGTGTTATAGTGAGTTAATAAGAGAATAAAATGAACTTCTAATATTAGAATTCAAGAGGAAAATGCCTAAGGGAGGAGAAAATGAGAGAAAGATGAACATAAAAAGTAAAAGAGAGAGAATAAAAATGGTTAAAGAGAGGAAAATGTAAGGAAATTTAAAAGAACAATAGGAGGACAAAAACTGGAAGAAGAAAGATCAAGCAAATTGGTAAATAGGAGAAGGAAGAAGAGTAAGTGAATATAAATGAAGTTAAGAAAAGGAAAAAAAAGGAAGGGTATAAAGAAGTCACAAATTAAGAATAGAAAGGGGGAAAGAAATACATAGAAAAACTGAAGAAACAAAATGAAATTTGAAGGGATTATCTATCCAAGGATTTAGTGACTTATATTGAGGGAACAGGTATCCAGAATCCAGGGCACATGTTTTTTTTTTTTTAAAAGTCAAACTAAATATTAAATGACTTTGCAAACCAGCTAAATTTCTAGCTTGTCTACTGCTCATAGCTCAGGTTATACAGATCTGGGAAATTACCATCTGTTTTCACAGAAAAAAAAATTCAGAGTTAAATATTTGTGACTTATGAATCAGACTTGTGATATTTTTCATCATGAGCACCATGAAATGAGAAGCCATGGAAAAGAAAGACACTGTGATGCCCACTGGGGTGGCGGGTGGGAATCTTTGTAGACTAACCTTATCATGCAAACCCACAAGTTACCATAGCCCTCATCTGGCACCAGTCTACTCAGTAGGACTTAAAACAGGAGGAACACAGCTTGCCAGCAAGGCAGCATCAACAAAACCTCTTCTGTGAGAGTAGTCCTCACAATGGGCTATGTAGGTGTACACCCAGCTACCTAGGAACTATTCTCTTTGCCCTCCCATTAAGTAAGTATGAGAGCTCTCTGGGTTAGAAGCCCCATGGGCCCCTCAAAAGCCAACATCTACTATTAGAACCCTAGATACATAACATGCAGGGATCCCATAAAGAATGTGCTCAAATATATGAGTCACTATGCTCAAGGAAGTCAAAACTGTGGCTTCTTAAAAGTATTTACAGTTCTCCCAACCTGGATGCAGTTTACCAATCAAGGATCATTCTTATATAAGTAATGCTGCTAAGTAATGTCACAGTCTTCCCATCTTTATCATGTCACCATGGGATCAAACCTAGAAAATCAACTGAAGTCCAGATTCTCATTCAAAGTTGAAGGTTTTGTTGTCCCTTTGCTCACAGATTGTAAAGCTAATTAAACAGTAATCACCACTCTATTAGTCTCCCAAAATCTGGAAGCTGTGAGGAGAAGGAATTTGTCCTTAACTTCTAACTTCATATTAGTGAGAAATAAAGATTTTAGTACAAGGGTAGTCCCTTGAGAATTAGTATCTTCTAATACTAACGGGAAGTCAAAGTAGTTTCACCTTTCTCTAATATCTCCTACATTGACAAGAATCCTACAAAAACTCTCACCACAGACTAAAATATTGCAGTAAAAGCTGCATATCCCTTTTGCTCTACAGCTAATGTGGTTGGATTAGTTCTTTCTAATGATATCATAACCGATATCACCTCCTGTCCCCTACACTACCTCCCAAAGCTCCATTCCTAGGTGAAATTAATAAAAATACATTCTTCAAATAAATAACCACACTAATATGCCAATGAATTTCTTTTTTTAGTGCAAACCCCAGGACCTTTTGGCAAGTGTGTGGCAGTATACATATATAACACATATATGTATGTGGTGGCTTCCTACTATGAATGAAGGACTTTGGTTCCAACCATTTACATTTCTGTGATAAAGAAGCTGAAAATCATGTTTCTCAGCCTTTCATTTCCACCATATCTTAACCATCTCTCTAAATAACCAATAATATTTTAGAAAATGGAAATCCAATTGCCTTAAAATCATAAACAGCATACCATCTCTTCTAAAAACAATTATAATAATGTGTCAATAATCATTAGAAGGTTTCCAAAGCAAAGATGCAATAGAATCTGGGAGAGGATGCAAGAAATGAGCAAGAAGACAAAATAGAGATAGACAAGAGATAAAGCACGAATGATGTGCAGGGAGATGGAAAAAGAAATACAATTAAGAATTTTGAAGCTAACACCTATAATGAAAGATAAGAATGAAGTTACTATCCTTCATTCTAACTAAAACAGGGTTACAACTCTCCTAGAGGAAATTTCAGTTCTTATGAAGAAGTTATATATAGCACCAGTGCAATAGAAAATAGAATCCTGAATATTCAGATTTAATAATTCCTGGAAAAATAATTTTTTTATTGTTACTGCTCTCCCTTAGAAAATATCAATGGTGTATGTATTTTTATGTTCAAGAACAACAATGATTTTTTCTATTTTTAGTACAATTTACTGGACCCAGTGGTAAGTCCCTATCTATTCTTTTTTTCTCTTTGGTGTTCCTTGATCTGTTGACATGGCCTATATTCCCTGTCTTAAGTGTGTCTGTTGCCAGAAGAACAGTACTTTTAGACATATTTTAATGCTTCCCAGTTTTACCTGCTGAGAATTCTCCAAAGAAAAAAAGTAAGAAAATTCCCCCAGTAATAGTCATAATGGCTTCTAAAACAATATAGAATTTTCTAAAGCACTGTAGAAAGACTGATTTCCAGTTTTCTAGTTCTGAAATGCTTTGTAATTTATAGAGTCTACTTAGAAATACTAGAGATCATGTAGAGAAATGATAAAAGGAAAGCACATTTTATAAAGAAATGTAAAAGGGGGAAAAGACAATAAAATTTAAACAGACTTAGGTCTTGTCAGTTTTCCAAGGTAAGTTTATGAGGAAATACTGCTGAGAGTCTAGGGTGCCCTGAGTTCCCCAGTCTTTTCCCCAATGCCTTCCTCCTTTTTAAAGTCCTGTCCTGCCCTCTAGTCCCAAATACCCTTCACCTGAGCAGAGAGAAAGAGAAAAAAAACACACTTCAGGGAACAGGATATGACAATAGCTAGACCACAGTTGAAGGAATTGGTAAAACACATCAAGCAATCACAAACCACATGTGGAAAAGAGGAAAGAGAAAGTGCATGTTAAGATTAGTTAGGGAAAAACCAGGTCAAAATCTAGGATGTCAAAACCCATCACAGAACATGGGAAATTCTGAGTCTAGAAATTGATAACATTAAGACTGAGCCAAACAGGAGGAAATTATCAGAAAGCAAATTGGGTATATTCAAATAAGCATTCCTTCAACTAGCTGAGCTCCTACCAGGTACTGTGGCTCCTACCAAGTACAGAGCTGATCTCTGAGTATAAAGGTATGAATAAGAGAGAGACACATGTGGCTGATCTCTGGTGCTATAAACAGTCCTACAAGATAACTTAGAAAAACAACCTATAGAGAGGACAAGCAGTGTCCCATACAATCATGACCACTATGACCACTTAAACTAGATGTTTCCTGTCCTAAATTCTGAGTCTGAATTTCCTTTTTGTAAATGAATAAAAGTAATCACTAATTAACTATTTCTCTAAATCAAGGTTGCTGCTATCAGTACCCTTAATTATCCCCAAGATCCACCTAACAAGTTCTCAAAATTCTTATGGTGCAAAAATAAGCCAGTCTACCTCAAAGGATCTAACAGGGGCTAAAAGGAAGAGTTCTACGTAGCCAGTGTGCCCTAAGAGCCACCCTGTATCAGAGAATCTATATGAGTAAATGGACTACCTCTCCCTTCTTTTCTCCCCAATTTGACTCCCTTGCCCCATATGTAACACTTTTAAAATACAGTAATGCATAAATGAAAATTAATTGCTATTTTTATTATTTCCAACTTTCTTATGAATTAATGGATGATTTGGAGAAAGCAAAAAGTGTACTGATTAAAATTCAATGAATTTTAACAAAAATTAGTGGTTCCTAACAAGACAAGTAAAGGGGGCAGGGGAATGTTTCCAATCGATTAAAAGGCTGGGTAGAGAGTTCAAAGAAAGTGAGAATGTTGAAAGTACACAGAAGTACAGGTTTATAAGACATTATTAACCTCTAGAAGTATTTCAGACATTTACCAATCCTCAATAATGTGAGAAGGATGAACAAAGCCCCATTTTATCACTTTACAGCCATTTGTCCTGTTTTAGAACAGCAGAAGCAGAGTTGAGGCTTCAAAGCACAAAGGAGCACACTGAAGCCCAGACACTACACTGAGCTAACAGGCTAAAGATCTAATAGATCTTTTTTAAAATTTTTTTAATTTTGTTTGTTTTTTATTTTTACAGATTGCATTTTGATTCATTGTACACAAATGGGGTTAAGAGTCCTGCATTCTCTCTGCAATTACTCTTTTTAAGTCTATCAAATAGGATAACAGAGTTGTTTTGGTTCTACACGTACTGATATCCCCCCTTTATTCTGTTTTTCCAACAGATGCAACTTCAGGTAAGTTCCATACTATTCTTAAATGATGGTTGTCTTTGGCTTCCTGCCAGGTCTGGGATCCTTTCTTTCTCCACCTGTTTCTTTCTTGTGAATGTGGAAATTTATGGTCCTCCATCTCTTTTGCTATTCCACTATTTCTTTGGTGTCTTCCCCCCAACAAAGAATTATTGAGAAGAAAACAAATCCCAGTGATCAACCCAAAATACAGAGATCAGAGGAAACTATCCAACGTTTACAGTGACTTGTCAAGAAAAAAGGGAAAACATTGGTATTAATGATGAAAGTTAAGGAGAAGAAAGGTGAAGGCAGCATAATTTAAAGAAGACACCAATCCTCTGCAGGATTTCAACCATCAATCACTGAAAGAAGGGAAGAAATAAATCATCTCCCTTTCCTGAGAGACTAAGAGGCAGAATTCCCCACCACAGGACATGATTGGCAGGTGTATTCCTCAGCATAGCACTCTATGCCCCTCTATTGAGAAAGATGGTCCCTTCATTGCTTTTTCTGGTATTCCCTCTCAAATGAGTAGCAGGAAAGTTAGTTCCTCTTTCACCTTCCTATCCATATTGATTTCTCTCTTTGTTTTTCAGCTTCGGGATCCACTTGTAAGTTTGACTATTTCCTTTCATGATGAAATTCAGTTGTCTACAGCAGTGTCTAATAGATCTTTTTTTTATTTTTTAATTTTGTTTGCTTTTTATTTTTACAGATTGCATTTTGTTTCAATGTACACAAATGGGATACAACTTTTTGTTTCTATGGTTGTGCACAATGTAGAATCACACATGTACACAGGGTGATGATGTCTGTCTCATTCCACCATCTTTCATACCCCTGCCCCCTCCTCCCTCTCATTTCTCTCTACGTAATCTAAAGTTCCTAAATTCTTCTCTTACCCCATACCCCGCCACCCCCATTACGTATCATCATCCACTTATCAGAGAAAACATTCAGTCTTTGACTTTTGGGGATTGGCTTGTTTCACTTAGCATGATATTCTCCAATTCCATCAATTTATCTGAAAATGCCACAATATTATTATTCTTTATTGCTGAATAATATTCCAAAACTTGGAATGGACCCACCATTTAACCCAGCCATCCCACTCCTTGGTTTATACCCAAAGGACTTAAAATCAGCATACTACAGTAACACAGCCACATCAATGTTTATAGGAGCTAAATTCACAAGCTAGATTGTGGAATCAACCTAGATGCCCTTCAACAGATGAATGGATAAAGAAACTGTGGGATATATACACAATGGAATATTATTCTAATAGATCTTGAGCCAAAATTTATCTACCCATGTTAAGATGCAAAGGCTTAAAACTTCAATTTTTTTGACCCCTTATTTTTCCATTACACAGAACTCCACTTCATTATAACCAAGTTCTAGAGTGTTCACTAGCATAAAAAATAAAGATCAGGAAAAAAACATTTCTCCATGGTTCTAAAGAGTTTGAATTATGAACTTTTCATACAAAAGGAAAAAATAATTTAGAGAAAAATTATACAGATAATATTTCTATTTTCCAGCTGGGTCATCTATATAACCAAGTACTAAAATTGTTTGTTTTTATGCTGTGTACTTATCAAAATCCTTCAGTAGCTGGGCATGGTGGCGCACACCTGTAATCCCAGCGGCTCGGGAGGCTGTGGCAAGAGGATTGCGGGTTCAAAGCCAGCCTCAGCACCAGCAAGGCACTAAGCAACTCAGTGAGACCCTGTCTCTAAATAAAATACAAAATAGGGCTGGGGATGTGATTCAGTGGCCAAGCGCCCCTGAGTTCAATCCTCAGTTCCAAAAAAAAAAAAAAAAAAAAATCCTTAAGTGTCTATTGGAATTGAAGTTGTAATAAAGGAACTTGAAATTTCTATTATATTAGCCTTTTGTTTTTCCATTATCCAGAATTCCACAAGTTGATTATTAGTTTTCTGGAAATTTCAAATCTCTTTAATCAGAAAACATATCACTAGGAAAATTTATATCACTAGGAAATTTCTCAATAGAAAAACTAGTAAAAATGAAAAGAAGTGGGTAATAAGAAATCTCTCTGCTTGCTTTTCAGCTGACTCATCTTCTCATGCCACCAGTAAGTCTATGTTCATTTAATTCTCTCCCCCAGGACTTGACTGGCCTCTAGTGGGGTCCAACAATCTTTATCTGACCATATTGGGATGCAAAGGGATTCAGGTACATCTTGGCTTCTTGCTATTGCATTATCAAAAGCCATCTAAATCATAAATGATGTACTAGAAAGTTCTAACTCCACTGATTTACAAAAATATGAAGAGCAAAGAAAATTTTACAAAGTTATAAAATGTTACATAGTTATCAACAAAAGACAGCCTACAAATAAGGAACAATGACAAGAGACAAAAGAGGAGATGGGAAGCTTGTATAACTTTTTCATTTGAACTTGCTGCCATGCTTGGTCTGTCTTTCTATATTTGAATTCTGAAATACCTGAGGAAAAATTCCCTGACCACAGTGGAATTTTAGGAGCTTAAATTTGCCATTTTTTATGTCTTTCTTTCAAATTATCTATAATTCTCTAAGATTTTTAATAATTTGATGGAAAAATCAAACATGCATAAAATATAAAGACCAGAGAGGAAACTTTCTCAGCAGTTTATAATAATGTTACAAGGGACTTAACAAGGTAAAAATAAATTGAACAAGGAAGAAAGAAAATGAAGATAGCAATTTCCTCTGTTCTACTTATCGGCTGTACCAACTCCATCTGCCATCAGTAAGTCCATGTTTCCAACACTGTGGTATTCCAGAATATCTGGCAGTGCTAGGATTTCTGGGCATGGGGTACATTCCCCTCCTTTATCAAAATTCCATTAAGTTACATATGATTTTTTTGGAAAGCTCAAGCTCTGCTGATTCACATTTAAAGTAAATAAATAGAAAAGGGAAAAATTTCCCTATTGTTAGAATGACCTACCAAGAAGGAACTCTCTAAGTAGAAGGAATCAAAGAGAAAAAAAGTTGCTAAGATACTTCTCTATTTTTCAGCTAGTCAATCTTCAACATCCAGTGGTAAGTTCTGTTTTTCTACCATTTTCTGTTGTTGTTGTTGTTCTCTACAAGGCCTAGGAATCTGTCCCTGCCCTGATCATCTCTAACCTGTGTGCAGTAACCTGGGACATATGGCTTCCAATTTCCTTTGCCTTTGCTCATCCAGCTTCAACCTGGGAAGGAAGTTTACATTTACTTAATTTGAAACATGTATTTACCTTGAACTTCCTGTAAGAAATATAGGTGCCTTAATTATATTACCCCTAATTAATTCTCACAGTAACTCCATTAATCCTTTTGTAAAGGATAAGAAACTAAGGAAAAATACTTTCTCAAAATATAGTCATAGACAGTGGAATGAATCTAACCAAACTTTCCTACATATATGTATACACCACAGTGAATCTCATCACCATATACATCACAAAACACTAATTTCTTAAAAGAAAAAAAAACTAAATAGCGGATCAGTTGAGTAGAGGGAAGAGGGAAAGGAGAAGTCCTAGGGACTAAATTAGAACATATTCTATTCCATGCTCTTATAATTGTGTCAAAATGAATCCTGATGCTATGTATTACTAAAAACAACTAATAAAAAATATACAATCATAGAACCATAATTCAAACCCAGAGCTGTGTAACTACCAAGATTTACCCATATACAAATATGCCTCCCAAAAAGAACCTTCATTCATACAATTACTGATATTTAATTTGGTTTTTTAGGTCCACACCCGACATCCTTAAGTAAGTATTACATCTGTTTCTCCACTTTGGTTCTCTTTGCTCTTCTTCATTTCACTTCTGTTAAAGTGATTTTAGTTTCTCATTTCTCTATTACCCTACATTGTAGGTTATTTAAGAAATTATCCCCTACCTTGTAGATAATTTTTTAAATTCTGGTTAGAAGAAGAACTACACTAATATCTTTCAAAAAAAACTGAAGAAGATTATGAAATAAGAGAGGTGAATTTTTGAGATAGACATAAAGTCCATAATGATGATGTTCAAATGGAGAAAGGCCTCTTCCCTCAAAGATTACAGTGCTATTTAAAGAAAACAGATCCAGTGGTCTTTAACAAAGACTATACACCGAAATTGTTCAAGTCAATAAATGAAGAAGGCCTTCAAGGAAACCCTACCTTTAACTTCATCATCACATCACTGCTTAATCTTACATCTAAGTTTGAACTGCTACTAATCCATAGGGTTGTTTGGGATGCTTCTTCTTATGCCAAGCCAATTATTCCACCACAAACACCAGTAAAATATATTAGACAATACTATGTTGTTTTCATTTAAGAAAAATTAAATGGATTTCTTTTTTTTTTTTTAACTTCAGTGACTTCACAGAGAACCACAAGTAAGTTTTTACTTCTCAGCTAGTCTTACGTGGAGACTTTTCCTTAGCTTAAATGGTTCTATTTCTGAATGCCAAAAGGTTGAGATTCACGTTTCTCATATTCATTTGCTTCCCCGTGAAAAAAAAAGGTCACCAGCTTGACTGTAAGACTACTATTTTGATTCATAACTACAGGATTTACCATTATTTCAGTTATTAACTCACTTTCCCAGTTAACAAATGCCAAGAATGCCTCAATACTTAAACAAGATCTAACACTGACAATGCTGATATTTAATATAGAATTTAGGAAACATTCTTCACACTATGTCTTAGTTTTCCAGGATGTAAATCTGGTTCTAATACCCAGGATAGAAATGAATTTTAAGCAATCATAATATTCCCTGGGATGCCTCCAACTGACCTTTAATCACATTAATATTAAAACCCAAAGTGCCTGTCAAGAATTAAAAGTCTGGATGCTGACAGAGCCTAGGCAGGCAATGTAAATGAGTGAGGAAAGGTAAGTTTCTTAAGAACAGTGAAGAACTGCGAGGTCAGGTGGAGTCTAAAGAGGGTCACTGCTACTCCACTCCAGCCTATTTCTCCATTTAAGAATTCGGATCTCTAGTTTCAAAAGCATCTCACTTAATCTAAATTTTGGGTAAAATTTCCCAATTTTTAACCATGATAAATGGATCGCTCTGACCGGGATTGCAAATATGGTTATATAACCCCCTCTACTTCCATCTAAGCATACTCTGAATATAATTTTCATGATAATAGCATTTTATTGAGTTCAATGTTAGGACAAAGGAATTGGTATTTGAGGGAAGAGAATTGGAGCTGTTAACATAGTACCATAGGGAGCTAGGGTCCCTCTTAAGTTCCTAGACACATATACTTTCTGAGTTCTAAGAAAAGAGACTTTTCAGCTAAGCATACTCATAGTACAGATAAAATTACAGAGTCTGTTGTTCATGAAGATGGAAACTCCAGATGTTCATGTTTGAGTGCAGGCCCTATAATTGGGAATAGGAACAAAGGCCCACCTGAGGTCAACATAAGGGACTATTGGTCTTGCATCTAGAAATAGCAAGGCAGAATCCAAACTGAATGAATAAGAAAACTTTTTGATGGAGAAATCAGAGAGGATGAGAGGAAAAAAATATAAAAATCCAAGACACAAGGGGTTGAGAGGCAGAAAAAAGGTATGCCAAAGTAACTGGGAACTATGCCATCTTCTTTTTTGCTGGCATGGTCTTGGCTGGTATTTTTTTTAAGTAAAATACACAGTCGAGCTTAAGCATAAAAATGGAGGGTAGAATGATTTCCAAGATGCAAAGCCTGAATAAAAATATACATTGTGAGAAAAAGTTAAAAGTTCCTGTCAGAAAAGGTGAGAGGATAAGGAAACCAATGTAGAATCTTTGCCTCAGGAACACAGCAAGGGTTTCAGACCTGCTCCAAAATGGTAGCCAACACATTGGAGAAATGGAATTATACTGCCCTGAGTAAAACTGGAAACAGAAAACATATGACCTGTCCAAGGACAAAAATCAAAATATCATCACCTATCTACTCAGGAATGAAAACAAAGCTGCCCACACAGGTTCATACTTAGATCTTCCCAGAGTATTGAACCCTGCTGCAAATATATTATCCACACAGAGTGCATATTCCAAGTCAAAATAGCTGAGATCTAGTTCAATGATGGAATACCAAGGAAGTTAGGGTGGCAACAACCATGAAATTACCCACAAAAAGTAATCTATAGCCCAGGGTATTTATATGAAAAAACCATCCACAAAGATAACTCCCAAAGAATAAGAAACTACAAAAAAATTATGAAGAAATCCAGCACCATGTTAATGACAATTCACATATCTCCACAAATTAGAAAATTCCAACCCCAAGACAAATTTGAAAATCTTCAAAGCTATTAACACTCTTAACCAATATACCTATTCTATAATAGTAATTATCCTGAGCACTGGAATATAGCAGTGAACAAGACAAAACACCTACCCACAGGAATTCATGTTTTGAGATTTAAAAAACGGCAAATAATAGCAAATAAACATATAATGAATGTCAAATAAATATCCTGAAGAAAAATCAGAAGAGTAACAGATTAGATTAGAAAAATATGGCATAGGAAGAGGAGAAAGTACACTTCAGACACAAGAACAATAGTCCTGCTCTGTAGATGTAAAATGGCCAGTCAGATTAGAAAGGAGGAGGCAGAGCAATGGAAGATTGGGTCTGAGGCACAGGAGCCGTACCATGTAGAGCCTTGCAGTCCTTGGTAAAAACTGAGTTTTATTCTAGGTGTGATGAGAGGCTACTGGAGGGTCTGAGAAGGGAAGTGATAGGTCAGTTTTATCATTTCAAAAGATTGGTGTCTATTTCTGATTAACTGGGGTGTAGACTGACAAGGGTAGAGAGGAAGCAGAAGATCTAGTAAGTGGTGAGTAGGGCAAGGAGTAAAGTGGTCAGAATGAAAGTGGATAAAAGTCTTCAGATTCCATTTGGGTTTTTTTTCCTGTGTGTATTCTTTTTTAAATTTTTATTTGTTCTTATGTTATACATGACAGTAGAATGTATACTGATGTATTAAACATAATTGGATTATAACTTCCCAATCTTGTGGTTATACATGATGCAGAGTTACACTGGTCATGTAATCACATGTGAACATAGGAAAATTATGTCCACTTGATTCTACTGTCTTTCCTATTCCCATCCCTCATCCTTTCCCTTCATTCCCCTTTGTCTAATCCAGTGAATTTCTATTCTTCCTAGCCACCCTCCTTATTCTGTGTTAGCATCAGAATATCAGATAGAACATTAGACCTTTGGCTTTGGGGGATTGGCTTATTTCAATTAGCATGATAGTCTCCAGTTCCATCCATTTTTTGGCAAAAGTCATAATCTCATTCTTCTTTATGGCTCAGTAATATTCCATTATGTACATATACCATGTTTTCTTTATCCATTCATCTGTTCAAAGGCACCGAGGTTGGTTCCATAGCTTGGCTATTGTGAATTGAGCTGCTATAAACATTGATGTGGCTACATCACTGTAGTTTGCTGATTTTAAGTTCTTAGGGTAGAAAATGAGGAGTGGGACAATTGGGGCAAATAGAGGTTCCATTACAAATTTTCTAAAGTCAGATTCTATTTGTTCAGAGAATGGGGGAGAGCTAACAGGGTCTGCTATTAGGTTCAATGTGGATGTAAGAGGGGGAAGAAAAGAAGGGTAATAATGTCCAATTCATTCTATTCTCGCTACTCCTGTGCCCCCTCCCCTCCCTTCCCTTCCCTCTATCTAATCCCAAGTACCTTATTCTTCCCAATTCCCCTGCCTTATTGTGAATTAGCATGGCATATCAGAGAAAACATTCAGTCTTTGGTGTTTGGGGGATTGACTTGCTTCACTTAACATGATAGTCTCCTCTCCATCCATGCAGTGGCAAATGCCATACTTTCATTTTCTTTAAGGCTGAGTAATATTCCACTGTGTATACATACCACATTTTCTTTATCCATTCATCTGTTGACAGGCACCTACGTTGGTTCCATAGTTCAGCTACTGTGAATTGAGCTGCTAAAAACATTGATGTGGTTGTGTCACTATAGTATGCTGATTTTAAGTCCTTTGGGTATAAACTGAGGAGTGGGGATAGCTGGGTCAATGGTGGTTCCATTTCAAGTTCTCTGAGGAATTTCTGTAATGGTTGCACCAATTTGCAGTCCCACCAGCAATGTATGAGTGTATCTTTTCCCTTTCATCCTCACCAATATTTATGGTTGCTTGTATTCTTGTTAATTGCCGTTTTGACTAGGGTGAGATGAAATCTTAATGTAGTTTTAATTTGTATTTCTCTAATTGCTAGAGATATTGAACATTTTTTCATGTATTTGTTGACTGGTTGTATTTTTTTTTCCTCTGTGAAGTGTCCAGTTCCTTAGCCAGTTTATTGATTGGGTTGTTTTTTTGGTGTTAACTTTTTTGAGTTTATGTATCCTGAAGATTAATGTTGCATCTGGGGTGCACATGGTGAAGATTTTCTCTAATTCTGTAGGCTCTCTCTTCACATTCTTGATTGTTTACTTTGCTAGGAAGAAGTTTTTTAGTTTTAATCCATCCCATTTAAAAATTTTACTTCTTGTGCTTTTAGAGTCTTGTTAAGGAAGTCAGTTTCTAAGTTGACATGATGGAGATTTGGGTCTACTTTTTCTTCTATTAGGCACAGGGTCTCTGTTCTAGTGCCTAGGTCTTTGATCCACTTTGAGTTTTTTGCAGGGTGAGAGATATGAGTTTAGTTTCATTTTGCTGCATATGGATTTCCAATTTTCCCAGCACCACTTGTTGAAGAGGCTATCTTTTCTCCATTGTATGTTTTTGGCTCTTTTGTCAAGTATGAGATACCTGTATTTATGTGGGTTTGTCTCTGTGTCCTCTATTCTGTACCATTGATCTGCCTCTCTATTTTGGTGCCAATACCATGCTGTTTTTGTTACTATTGCTCTGTAGTATACTTGAAGGTCTGGTATTGTGATACACCCTGCTTTGCTCTTCTTGCTAAGGATTGCTTTAGCTATTCTGGGTCTCTTATTCCTCCAAATGAATTTCACGATTGCTTTTTCTATTTCTATGAAGGATGTCATTGGGATTTTAATAGGAATTGTATTGAATCTATGCAGTGCTTTTGGTAGTATGGCCATTTTGACAATATTAATTCTGCCTCTCCAAGAACATGGGAGATCTTTCATTTTCTAAGGTCTTCCTCAATTTTTTTCTTTGGTGATCTGCAGTTTTCATTGTACAGGTCTTTTGCCTGTTTTGTTAGATTGATTCCCAAGTATTTTTATTTTTGAGGCTATTGTGAATTGGGGTAGTTTTCCTAATTTCTCTTTCAGTGGATTCATCACTGATATATAAAAAGGCATTTGATTTATGGGTGTTGATTTTATATCCTACTACTTTGCTGAATTCATATATTAGTTCTAGATGTTTTATGGTAGAAATTTTGGATCTTTGAAATATGGAATCATGTCATCAGCAAATAGGAATAGTTTGAGTTCTTCTTTTCCTTTAATTTCTTTCATCTGTCTGATTGCTCTGGCTAGAGTTTCAAGGATGATGTTGAAGAGAAGTTGTGAAAGAGGGCATCCCTGTCTTCTTCCTGTTTTTAGAGGGAATGCTTTCAATTTTTCTCCACTTAGAATGATGTTGGCCTTGGGTTTAGCACATATGGCTTTTATGTATGTTCCTATTCTTCCTAGTTTTTCCAGTGTTTCGAACATAAAAGGGTGCTGTATTTTATCAAATGCTTTTTCTGCATCTATTGAGATAATCATGTGGTTCTTGTCTTTAAGTCTATTGATGTGTTGAATTACATTTATTGATTTCCGTATGTTGAACTAACCATGCATCCCTGGATGAAACCCACTTGATTGTGGTGCACTACCTTTTTAATATGTTTTTGTATGCAATTTGTCAGGATTTGAGTAAGAATTTTTGTGTCTCTGTTCATCAGGAATATTGACCTGACATTTTCTTTCCTTGATGTGTGTTTGTCTGGTTTTTGTATCAGGATGCTACTAGCCTCATAGAATGAGTTTTGAAGTGTTTTCTCCTTTTCTATTTCATAGAATAATTTGAGGAGTATTGTTGCTAATTCTTCTTTGAAGGTTTTGTAGAACTTGGCTGAGAATCTGTCTCGTTATGGGCTTTTCTGGATTGGTAGGCTCTTGATGTCTTCTTCAGTCTCATTACTTGAATATGATCTGTTTAAATTTTCTGTATTTTCCTAGTTCAGTTTGGGTAGATCATATGTCTCAAAAACCTTATCAATGTCAAGATTTTCTATTTTATTGGAGTATAAATTTTCAAAATAGTTTTTGCTTATCTTCTGTACTTCAATAGTGCCCACTGTGATATTTCCTTTTTCATCATGAATTTTAGTAATTTGAGATTTTTCTTTCTCTTCATTAGCATGGCTAAGAGTTTATCAGTTATATTTATTTTTTCAAAGAACCAACTTTGAGTTTTGTCAATTTTTTTAATTATTTCTTTTGTTTCAATTTCATTGATTTCAGCTCTAATTTTAATTAATTCCTGTCTTCTGCTTTTGGTGTTGACTTGTTCTTCTTTATCTAGGGCTTTGAGATGTAATGTTAGGTCACTGATTCATTGACTTTCTTTTTTTTTTTAAGGAATGAGCTCAATGTAATGAACTTCCCTCTTAGCATTGCCTTGATAATGTCCCAGACATTTCTATATGCTTTCTCATTGTTATCATTTGCCTCGAAGTATTTTTTTAATTTCATCCCTGATTTCTTCTGCTATCCAGTCATCATTCGATGGTGTATTATTTAGTCTCCAGGTGTTAGAGTAGTTTCTATTTTTTATTTTTATCATTGATTTCTAATTTCACTCCATTATGATCTGATAGAATGTAGGGTATTATCTCTTTTTTTGTATTTGCTAATAGTTGCTTTGTGGCATAAGATATGGTCTGTTTTAGACAAGGATCCATGTGCTGCTGAGAAGAAAGTATACTCACTCATTAATGGATGAAATACTCTACATATGTCTGTTAAGTCTAAAATATTGATTGTATTTAGTCCTATAGTTTCTTTGTTTAGTTTTTGTTTGGAGGATCTAGTTAGTGGTGAAAGAGGTGTGTTACAGTCACCCAGTATTATTGTGTTGTGGCCTATTTAATTCTTGAAATTGAGAAGGGTTTGTTTGATGTACATAGGTACTTCACTGTTTGGGGCATGAACATTTAAGATTGTTGTCTTCTTGATGTATAATTCCCTTAAGTGGTATGAAATGTCCTTTGATTCTTCTGATTAACTCTGGCTTGAAATCCACTTTATCTAATATGAGAAGAGAAACCCCTGCTTGTTTACTAGATCCATGTGAATATGATTCTTCCCATCCTTGTACCTTCAGTCTGTGAACATCTTTGCCTCTGAGGGTGAATCTCTTGGAGACAGCACATTGTTGGGTCTTGTTTTTTAATCCAATCTGTCAGTCTGTGTCTTTTGATTGATAAGTTTAGGCCACTAATATTCCAGGTTGTTAATTAGATATGATTTATATTCCCAGTCATTTTGGTTTATTTCTTGTTTTTAATTTGAATTAGTTTTTCCTTTGATTTTTCTTCTAGTGTAGTTCCTCCATTTGCTGATTTTTTTTTAATTTCATCTTCATGGAATATTTTGTTGAGAATGTTCTGTAATGCAGGCTTTCTATTTGTGAATTCTTTTAACTTTTGTTTATTGTGGAAGGTTTTTATTTCTTCTTCAAATCTAAAGCTTGATTTTGCTGGATATTGGATTCTTGGCTGGCATCCATTTTCTTTCAGAGCTTGGCATATATTATTCCAAGACCTCCTAACTTTGAGGATCTGGGCTGAGAAATAAGCTGAGATCTGAACTGGTTTCCCCCTATACATAATCTGATATTTTTCTCTCACAGTCTTAAAAATCCTATCTTTAGTCTGTATGTTAGACATTTTCATTATAATGTGCCTTGGGATGGGCATGTTATAATTTTGTACATTTGGGGTCCTGTAAGACTTCTCTATTTGATTTTCCCTTTCATTCTTATGTTTGCAAAATTTTCTGGCATTATTTCATTGAAAAGCTTGTGCATTTCTTTCATTTGTATTTCCATGCCTTCGTCTATCCCAATGAATCTTAAATTTGGTTTTTTCATGTTATCCCATAGTTCTTGGAAGTTCTGTTCCGTGCTTCTTACCATCTTCTCTGTGTGGTCAACTTTATTTTCAAGTTTATATACTTTATCGTCATTGCCTGAGGTTCTGTCTTCCAAGTGGTCTAGTTTGTTGGTGATGCTTTCCATCATCATGGAAAAATTCCATGGAATTTTTAATTTGGTTTATTGATTCGTTCATTTCTAGGATCTTTGCTTAATTTCTTTTCAGAATCTCTGCCTCTTTATTGAAGTGATTTTCACCTCCTGAAAACTCTGATTTCACTCCTCACATTGTCCTTTATGTCACAGATCAGTTTAACTATGTACGTTCTAAACTCCTTCTCTGACATTTCTTCTACTGTGTTGTCAATGGATTCTATTATTGGAGCATCTTGGTTTGTTTGGGATACTTTGTTCCCTTATTTCTTCATGTTGTTTTGTATCCTCCCAGCAGTGTGGAGCTGATGCAGTAGTTTCTACCCTGTAGACTTACAGCATTCCTGAAGCTTTCCAGTACTTTGCCTTTAAGTGGGAGATCAATATTAACAGCACCCAATGCAAACAATATATAGCCTTAAATAAAATGCTTTATTAAGATGTCCCCAGTTTTGTCACAATAAACAGAAATTACGTATTCAATTATTGTCTACAATATAAACAGTAAGTTTGCAAAAGGGTTTACAATTTCAAATGGTGGACAAAGAGAGAATAGAAGTGGTGTCTGATGTGATGTTTATGAGGAAGGAGAAGATAGAAGTAAAAAATTATAGGAAGAATGAAAGAGGAATTAATAGAGGTTGGCTTTTATCAAAAGAGAAAGAGAATCCAGGGGAAAAGATAAGGAAAATATATATATGTATATAAATATTTAAAATAAGTAAAAATAAGAAAAAATTAAAAAGAAAAAAGTAAAAATAAAAGAATATACAACAAAACTGTATAATACTGTTCATACATCCCAGTCCTCAATAAACTGATGCATGAAAAATACTTGGTTTCAAAAATGGTAGAGATGTGAGAGAGAGAGGGAGAATAAAGGATCTCAGTAGAAAATTGAACAATTGTTTCTGTTGGAATTCAAAAGTTTCTCAGTTTCCCTTCTCAGCAGATAGTCGGGGTTCTCTGGAGTTTGATGGTAGTTCCATCCTCAGGATGGTGAGGGTTGCTAGGGTGGGAGGGTTAGTCTTGGAGTCAGAACTCCTGGAGACAGGGTGCAGGCTAGGTATGTTTGGGTCTCTTCATTGTGTAACAATTGGTCTGGAGATTTTACATCAACCCATTTCCAGGGCCCAGCAATCGCCAGTCCATGTTGGAATGCTGCACCCCAGGAATCTTCTTTGGGTTGCACTCCTGTGGTGTAGGGACCTGTTCTTAGCCCCTTAAGTGACCTGTTGACCCCACAATTCCTTATCTCTGATTTAGTCTCAATACCCAATCTCTTCCACCCCCACCCTTTTGAATTCCCAGTCAGGCTCTTTTCTCTCAAGCCGTCCTAATGGCTAGGCTCAGGGACCTATGCATTGGTTATAGAGAGCTGTTCTGTATCGGGCAGATCAAGACCAGACACTGAGACTTCCGGCTGTCTGTATAGCTACAAGTGTTGGGCCAGATTGGGGGCTAGGGAGGGGTTGGGAAACTGGAGACTGGAGCAACCAGAGGGCCCCATTGGGTGCTAGACTGATGCCAGACCTGGCAGGACCAGAGGATCCGGGGATGCCAGACTGGGGAGGGAGTCGGGGACCAGGCTGATGCTGGGACCCCAAGAGTGCCAGCCTGAGTGGGCCCCTGGAATCTGGTGGTGCTGGACTGGATGACTGGGCAAGCCAAGAGCAAGATGACCTAACACCCTCTTCCAAATTTCTGACCCACAATAGCCACCCCCATCAGTCCCCATGAGCTTTGGGACTCTCGGAAGTAGGGAGAGCCCAGCCCTCTCCATCCTCTCTAACCTATGTTCCTCTGGGCAAAATGCTCCCATTTTCTGACTTTCCACAGGGTTGCTAGACTCAAACAGGCCCATGTAGACCTAGCTGCAAACTCAAGGATCTAGGTTTCAGTTTCATAGGCTCCGCCACACTGCAGTCCCAAGATGGCTCCTGGATCATGGATGATTGATAAACTTCGGTGGAGCAGTTGTTTTGTTTTTTTGGTTTTGGGGGGGTTTTTCATCCAATTAATGAATCAAGCAGTCTGTGGTTCAGCTAGGGTAGACTGCCCTCCAGTCTCAGGATTTTTCACTCTAAGCCTCAGGGAGAAGTGGTATTCCCACTGTTTGAGTTCTGGGTAGCCGAGCTAAAAGAAATGCTGCTTCATGCTATTATGCCATCTTTCTCCCCCCTCCCCCGATATTTTTAAACAATAGAAAATAAAAAATAAACTAAACAGTTTAAAATTGATTAGCCATATGTGTCCATGTGTATATAACAAGGAAAAAAATCTCAAACCATAGGGTTGACTAAAACAAATAAAGGTGACTGAAATAAAGAACAAAATTATATTTGCAGATACAAAGAAATATTAAAAGATGTGATACAAGTTAAAGCAAATATTATTTAAACCCACCATCTTGCTTAAGAGTCCATGTAATTATTAAAGTATTTTTAAAAATTACTGGATATACATCTAACTCATAATAGTGCCTGCCTCCAAAGAGCAGGTGGAAGGAAGGGAATGAGCCATGGAATTCATGGTGCAAAGGTATTTTGGCTGTCTCTAAAGTTTTCTTTCTTGGGGCTGGAGTTGTGGCTCAGTGGTAGAGCACTTGCTTAGCATGTGTGAGGCACTGCATATAAAAAAAAAAAATGAAAGTCCATTGACAAATAAAAACACATTTTAAAAAAATTAAGTTTTCTTTCTTAAAAGAAAAATTGGGAACAAATGTGACAAGTGATATAAGTGGTACAACTATTTATGGTTGGGATATTATTGTTTGTGAATTTTAAATGTCTCAAAGTAAAAAGATAGTAAATAAAGCAACTACACCATAAAGCCCTAGGGAGTCAGGGCATCATGGCAAATTTGGTCACCTACAAAAACTCCAATCCCGCTTGCAAGGTGTCCTATTCCTTTAAGCATTTCCAAGAATCTCTAAGGAAGCAACCACATGTCCTCACCCACTTCAACAAACCTCCTCTAGTTTTCTTTGTGCTATTCACTGTCCATGAGGCTATATGAAGGCACCCACTCACTTCCAAGTCTAAAGCAATTCCTTGTAAAGGATGCAGATCTTAGATGATGACAGATCCTCAAAGTGTCCATGTACCTGGGTTCCACAAGGAATGAAGGTTTCTTTTTTTTTATTTTTTGATTCATTTAACTATGATCCATTGAACTCAAATGGAGTACAGCTGTTGTTTCTCTGTTTGCACACAAAGTAGACTCACACCATCTATGCATTCATACATGTACACAGGGCAATGATGTCTGTCTCATGTGTTATTATTCTTGCTCCTCCACCCCGACTCCACCCCTCCCTTCCCTCTATGCTATCTATCCTTCCTCCATTCTTGCATCCCTTCCACCCACATTATGCATCATCATTCACTTATCAGAGAGATCATTCCGCCTTTGGATTTTTGGGACTCGCTAATCTCACTTAGCATAACAGCCTCCAACATCATCCATTTACCTACAAATGCCATAATTGTATTCTTCTTTATGGCTGAGTAATATTCCATTGTGTATATATACCACAGTTTCTTTATCCATTCATCTATTGAAGGGCATCTAGGTTGGTTCCACAATCTAGCTGTTGTAAATTGAGCAGCTCTGAACATTGATGTGGCTGCATCGCTATAGTAATCTGATTTTGAGTCCTTTGGGTATACGCCAAGGAGTGGGATAGCTGGGTCAAATGGTGGATCCATTCCAAGTTCTCTAAGGAATCTCCACACTGCTTTCCAGAGTGGCTGCACCAACTTGCAATCCCACCAGCAATGTATAAGGGTACTCTTTTCCCCACATCCTCGCCAACACCTGTTGTTGCCTGTATTCTTAATAAAAGACATTCTAATTGGGGTAAGATGAAATCTTAGGTTGGTTTGGATTTCCATTTCTCTTATAACTAGGGATGTTGAACTCTTTTTCATATATCTGTTGATTGCTTGTAGATTTCTTCTGTAAAGTGTCTGTTCATTTCCTTGGCCAATTTATTGATTGGGTTATTAGTATTCTTGGTGTAAAGATTTTTTTTTCAAAGTCCCAAGGTAATTAAGATTTTAATACAGACATGTACTTTAATCCAAGGAAAAAATACAACTACAGAAATTGCAAGTGTCCTTCATGTCAAATTAACATCATAGAAAAAACAAGCAAATAGATACACTTCACAAATGTGAAACATAGTCTGTTCTCTTTTGAATTTTCAAAAGTAATTGGTGTAAAGATTTTTTGAGCACTTTGTAGGTTCTGGAGATTAGTGCTCTATCTGAAGTGTGTGTAGCAAAGATTTTCTCCCACTCTGAAGGCTCTCTCTTCACATTGCTGATTGTCTCCTTTGCTGAAAAAAACTTTTTAGTTTGACTCTATCCCAATCATTGATTCCAGCTTTTATTTCTTGTGCTTTGGGAGTCATGTTAAGGAAATCTGGTCCTAGGCCAACATGATGAAGATTTGGACCTATTTTCTCTTCTATTAGGTGTAGGGTCTCTGGTCTAATTCCTAGGTCCTTGATCCATTTTAAGTTGAGTTTTGTGCAGGGTGAGATATGGGTTTAGTTTCATTTTGCTGCATATGGATTTCCAGTTTTCCCAGCACCATTTGTTGAAGAGGCTATCTTTTCTCCATTGTATGTTTTTGGCTCTTTTGTCAAGTATGAGATACCTGTATTTATGTGGGTTTGTCTCTGGGTCCTCTATTCTGTACCATTGATCTGCCTCTCTATTTTGGTGCCAATACCATGCTGTTTTTGTTACTATTGCTCTGTAGTATACTTGAAGGTCTGGTATTGTGATACACCCTGCTTTGCTCTTCTTGCTAAGAATTGCTTTAGCTATTCTGGGTCTCTTATTCCTCCAAATGAATTTCATGTTTGCTTGCTCTATTTTTATGAGGTCCATCATTGGGATTTTAATTGGAATTGCATTGAATTTGTATAGTGCTCTTGGTAAGTATGGCCATTTTGACAATGTTAATTCTGCCTATCCAAGAACATGGGAGATCTTTCCATCTTCTCAGATTCTCCTTAATATCTTTCTTTAGTGTTCTGTAGTTCTCATTGAAGAGGACTTTCACTTCTTTTGTTAGATTGATTCCCAAGTATTTTTTTTTCTTGAGGCTATTGTGAATGGTATAGTTTTCCTAATTTCATTAGAGATATGGGTCTGAAATTTTCTTTCCTCGACGTGTCCTTCTCTGGTTTTGGTATCAGGGTGATATTAGCTTCATAGAATGAGTTTGGAAGGGTTCCCTCCTCCTCTGTTTCAAGTATTTTATATTTTTTGAGGTTAATGTGAATGGGGTAGTTTTCCTAATTTCTCTCTCAGAGGATGCATCACTTATGAATAAAAATGCATTCAATTTATGAGCATTAATTTCATATCCTGCTACTTTACTGAATTCATTTATGAGTTCCCAAAGTTTTCTCGTGGAATTTTTAGGGTCTTCTAAATAGAGAATCATGTCATCAGCAAATAGGGATAGTTTGATCTCTTCTTTTCCTATTCGTATTCCTCTAATTTCTTTGGTCTGTCTAATTGCTCTGGCTAGAGTTTCAAGAACAATGTTGAATAGTAGTGGCGAAAGAGGGCATCCCTGCCTTGTTCCAGTTCTCAGGGGGAATGCTTTCAATTTTTCTCCATTTAGAATGATATTAGCTGTGGGCTTAGCATAGATAGCCTTTACAATGTTAAGGAATGTTCCTACTATCCCTATTTTTTCTAGTATTTTGAGCATGAAGGGATGCTGTATTTTATCAAATGCTTTCTCTGCATCTCTTGAAATAATCATGTGGTTCTTGACTTCAAGTCTGTTGATGTGGTGAATTACATTGATTGATTTCCGGATGTTGAACCAAACTTACATCCCCAGGATAAAACCCACCTGATCATGGTGCACTCTCTTTTTAATATGCTTTTGTATGAGATTTGCTAAAATTTTGTTAAGAATTTTTGCATCTATGTTCATTAGGGATATTGGTCTGAAATTTTCTTTTCTCGATGTGTCCTTCTCTGGTTTTGGTATCAGGGTGATATTAGCTTCATAGAATGAGTTTGGAAGGGTTCCCTCCTCCTCTGTTTCATGAAATACTTTGAGGAGTATTGGAATGAGCTCTTCTTTGAAGGTCTTGTAGAACTCAGCTGTGAATCCATCTGGTCCTGGACTTTTCTTTGTTGGTAGGCTTTTGATGACTTCCTCTATTTCATTGCTTGAAACTGATCTATTTAAGTTGTGTATGTCCTCCAGATTCAGTTTAAGTGGCTCATATGCCTCTAGGAACCGTTGATGTCTTCCAGGTTTTCTATTTTGTTGGAGTACAAATTTTCAAAATAGCTTCTAATTATGTTTTGTATTTCAATTGTGTCTGTTGTAATATTTCCATTTCCATCACGAATTTTAGTAATTTGGATTTTCTCTATCCTTCTCTTCATTAGTGTGGCTAAGGGTTTGTCAATTTTTTTTTTCAAAGAACCAACTTTTTGTTTTGTCAATTTTTTGAATTGTTTCTTTTGTTTCAATTTTATTGATTTTAGCTCTGATTTTAATTATTTCCTGTCTTCTACTACTTTTGATGATGATCTCTTCCTCTTTGTCTAGGGCTTTGAGCTGTAATGTGAGGTCATTGATTTGTTGACTTTTCATTCTTTTATTGAATGCACTCCATGCAATGAATTTTCCTCTTAGCACTGCTTTCATAGTATCCCAGAGACTCTGATATGTTGTATCTTTGTTCTCGTTGACCTCTAAGAATTTTTTTATTTCACCCCTCATGTCTTCTGTTATCCATGCATCATTCAATAGCATATTATTTAATCTCCAGGTGTTGGAGTAGTTTCTGTTTTTAACTTTATCACTGATTTCTAATTTCTTTCCATTATGATCTGATAGAATACAAGGTAGTATCTCTATGTTTTTGTATTTGCTAAGAGCAGCTTTGTGGCATAACATATGGTCTATTTTAAAGAGGGAGCCATGAGCTGCTGAGAAGAAAGTGTATTCACTTTTTGTAGGATGGAATATTTTATATGTGTCTGTTAAGTCTAAATTAGTGATTGTGTCATTGGGTTCCATGGTTTCTTTGTTCAATTTTTGCTTGGAAGATCTGTCCAATGGTGAGAGAAGAGTGTTAAAGTCCCCCAGTATTACTGTGTTTTGGCTTATTTGGTTCCTGGAATTGAGAAGGATCTGATTGACATACATGGATGCGCCATTGTTTGGTGCATAAATATTTATGATTGTTATGTCTTGGTGATTTATGCTTCCCTTAAGTAGTGTGAAATGTCCTTCTTTATCCCTTCTGACTAACTTTGGCTTGAAGTCTGCTTTATCTGAAATGAGGATGGAAACTCCTGCTTTTTTACTAAGTCCATGTGCATGGTATGTTTTTTCCCAACCTTTCATCTTTAGTCTGTAGGCATGTTTTTCTATGAGTTGAGTCTCTTGAAGGCAGCATATTGTTGGGTCGTTCTTTTTAATCCAATCTGCCAGTCTATGTCTTTTGATTAATGAGTTTAGGCCATTTACATTTAGGGTTATTATTGAGATATGACTTGTATTTCCAGTCATTTTGACTTATATTTGGATTTTAATCTTACTTGGTTTTTCCTTTAATTGGCTGTTCCTTTAGGGTAATTCCTCCCTTTGCTGACTTACATTGTTGTTTCTCATTTCTTCCTCTTGGAATATTTTGCTGAGGATTTTCTGTAGGGCAGGCTTTCTATTTGTGAATTCTTTTAGCTTGTTTTTATCATGGAAGGATTTTATTTCATCTTCAAATCTGAAGGTAAGTTTTGCTGGGTATAAGATTCTTGGTTGGCATCCATTTTCTTTCAATGCATGGAATATGTTGTTCCAGGCCCTTCCTGCTTTTAGAGTCTGGGCTGAGAAATCTGCTGATATTCATATTGGTTTCCCCCTATATGTAATCTAATGTTTTTCTCTTGCAGCCTTTAAAATTCTATCTTTGTTTTGTATGTTAGATATTTTCATTATAATGTGCCTGGGTGTGGATCTGTTGTGATTTTGTGCATTTGGTGTCCTATAAGCCTCTTGAATTTGATTTTCCACCTCATTCATCAGATTTGGGAAATTTTCTGATATTATTTCATTGAACAGATTATTCATTCCTTTGATTTGTGTCTCTGTGCCTTCCTCAATCCCAACAACTCTTAAATTTGGTCTTTTCATGATGTCCCATAACTCTTGGAGGTTCTGTTCATGATTTCTTACCATCTTCTCTGTCTGGTTGAGTTTGTTTTCAAGATTAAATATTTTGTCTTCGTTGTCTGAGGTTCTGTCTTCCAAGTGATGTAGCCTGTTAGTTAAGCTTTCTATTGAGTTTTTAATTTGATTTATTGTAACCTTCATTTCAAGTATTTGTTTGGTTTTTTTTTTTTCAGAATCTCTATCTCTTTATTGAAATGATCTTTTGCTGCCTGCAGTTGCTCTTTTAGCATTGCCTGCATTTGCTCTCTTGACTCCTCATTCGCTTCTCGGATCATTTTAATTATGTACAACTCCCTTTCTGACAATGCTTCTGCCATGTTGTCATTGGGTTCTTTTGGTATAGTATCTGGGTTTGTTTGGGACATTTTCTTCCCATGTTTTCTCATGTTACTAGTGTATCTTCCCCTCTAGTAGTGAGAGTCCTAGGTATTGCAGTTTGCCCTTAAAGACTTATAGGGTTCCTGCCTATTTTCAATACCTCCCCTTGAATTAAGAGGTCAATATTGGCAGCGCACCATATAAATATGTGTCCTTAATTTAAATAGTCCCTATTAAGATATTAACAGTGTTTTCCTAATAAATAGGGATGAATTCAAATTAATATCTACAGCATAACCAGGAATTTTGCAATAAGGACTGCAATTCCCAATGTTGGACAGGGAGAAAGGGGAGGGGTATAGGACAAAACACTAATGAGATAAGAAGTGAGTCTATAGATATACTATGTCATATGAATTGTGGAAGTGGAATTAAAAGAAACAGGTTTTTAGCGTGAGAAATAAAGAGATTCTCCAAGGAAACAGATATATAAGAGGGAGACAGAATGATAAGCATATTAATAGAAGAAAAAGGTAGAAATATAGTGGTCATATTAGGAATAATCATAGCATTACAATTAATTTAAAAACGTTCTTCAGTAAAAATATACTGTATAGTTCAAACCTCTTATTTTTCAATGGCCTGATGTTTGAGAGGTGCTTGATCAAGCGGCGACCCAAGAAGGGTGCTATCCCACTACCTCCAGGTTGGGAATGATCAATGCTTCTGGGCAGAGGCAGCCTGGTATTGATAGATGATCAGATGCAGCACAGGCACTAGACACTGGGCTAGGGTGTGGGCCTGGGCACTAGACCCAGTTGGGATGGGGCACAGAACTGTGCTCAGTGATGGAGACACTGGGCTTTATAGCCTAGGCAGGCCTGATCGCTGCACTGGGGGTGCAGGCAGTCACAGGCGGTTGCTGTCTCCCAGGGACACTGTAAAATGGACACTGTAAAATCTCCGCTGGGGCTGGGGATTCAAGCCGCCTCAGGCGGGAGCTCTCTCCAGAAGACACAGTAAAATGGCCAGGAATGAAGGTTTATTATCTCACAATGATACTTATCACCTAGGCCCCACAATTTAAGTTCAGTCTCATTATCACATCTCAAAAAAACTGATACTTACTCATCTATGAGCAAAAACACAAATGCACACACTCAAGATGGTTTATCAATATTTATACAACCAAATTCATACTTAGAAAACTTCTTCTAACTTTGAAATTATTATTCATATTCTCATTCAGTTATCAGAACCTTAAAGCTAAAATTCTGCTAGGGTTTAGGCACAAAACACCTTATGTTCACCCCTTTCCCTAGCAATCTTTTTTGTTCATTCTCCCACATCTCATGACAGTTTTGTCCACCCTCCCACTGCTTTAAGATGTGTTTCATTTGTAAGGTACAAAATCTTTCTGACTAATGAATGGGCAACAACAGGAAAAGGAGGAGTATCCTGATGTTGGCCATGGCAGGGAGAATTTCTTCATTGATTCAGCATATACAAAATACCTATTACCACAAGGAGTATGCCAAGTGTAAGGTTTGATGAAGGGAATATAAATAACTTTTGCTCTCAGAGAAGGTAAAAACAACCTGGGAAAATCAAATGAAAATAAAACAGTGAGGACTGCAGAAGTCAAACATATGGGTAAGGATTGGGAGGGGAAAATGAGGGCCAAGAAAGTATCTAAACTAAAATAGTTTGGGAAGTGACACATTTCCTCTTGTAACAAAGGCCTACATGGGAGGGGGAAGCTGGGAGAGGGAATCGTGAGTTCCATCACTAGCCATGAACCTTTCCTTCCATCACATTCCCAAGATAAAGTGGTCCCTGCTTAATCTTTTCTTTCTGTTGTTCCATGTTATTTTATTAGTACATTATAGTTGTACATACTGTGTGTGATTTGTTGTTACAAATTTCCTGTCCTTCCTACCCCTGGTACCTTAACTCTACTAATCTATTTTCTATTTTCATCAGATCCCCACCTTTTTTCTTCCTTTTTCCTCTCTAGCTTCCACAAATGAGAGAAAACATATGGCTCTTGAGTCTTGAGTTTGAAACTTATTCTGTTTAACATCATATTCTCAAGTTCCATTCATTTTCCTGAAAATGACAATTTCACTTTTCTTTTTGACTGAATAAAATTCATGTGTATACATACCACATTTTCTTTATCCATTAATCCATTGATGGACACCTAGGCTCATTCCATAGTTTTGCTATTGTGAATTGTATATAAATATGGGTACTATGATGACTAAGTTCTTTAGACTAAATACCAAGTAGTGGTATAGTTGGGTCATGTAGTGGTTCTATGCCTGTTCTTTTCAGAAACTTCCAGAGTGACTTTCATAGTGGTTGTACTAATTTATAATCCCATCACAATGTAAAAGTGTTCCTTTTTCTGCACATCCTCTCCAGCATTTATTATTATTCCTTTTCTTGATGGCTATCATGTTGACAGGAGTGAAATGAAAATTCAGGGTAGTTCTGATTTACATTTCCCTAACTGCTAATGATGTTGAGCATTTTTTCATATATTTGTTGGTCATTTGTATTTCTTCTTATGAGAAGTTTCTGTTTAATTCACTTGCCCATTTGTTAATTGGATTATTTGGGGTTTGGGGTATTTTTTTAGTTCTTTATATATTCTGGAAGTTAATCCTCTTATCGGAAGATTAGCTAGCAAAGATATTCTCTCCTATTCTGTAGGTTCTCTCTTCACATTCTTAATTGTTTTCTTTGCTGTGCAGAAGCTGTTTAATTTGATGCCATCCCATTTATTAACTCTTGGCATTATTTCCTGAGCTTTACAAGGCCTATTGAGAAAGTCATTGTTTGTGCCTATATGCTGGAGTGCTGATACTATGCTTCCCTCTGAGAGTTGCATACTTTCTAGTCTAATTCTTAGGTCTTTGATTCCTTTTGAGTTTACTTTTGTGTAGGGTTAGAGACAAATTTCTAAACTCATTCTTCTACATATGTATAATCAGTTTTCCCAGCACCATTTTTTTAAAAGGCTGTCTGTTCTCCAATGTATGTTTTTGGCACCTTTGTCAAGGATCAGGTTACTGGAGATGTGTGGGTCTGTCTGCATGTCTTCTATTCTGTACCACTGGTCTCTGTATCAGTTTTTATGCCAGTACCATGCAGTTTTTGTTACTATAGCTCTATCGTATACTTTGAGGTCAGGTATTGTGATGCCTTCAGCATTGCTTTGTTGGCTTAGAATTGTTTTGACTATTCTGGATCTTTTATTTTTCCAAATGAATTTCAGGACTGTTTATTTCTAGTTCTATGAAGAATGTCATTGGTATTTTGATGTGGATTGCAATGAATATAAATATTGATTTTAGTACTACAGCTATTTCAACAATATTAATTCTGCTTATCCATGAACATGAAAGGTCTTTCCATGTTCTTGTGTCTTCTTCAACTTCTTTCTTCAGTGTTCAATAGTTTTCATTGTAGAGGTCTTTCACCTCTTTGGTTAGATTTATTCCTAGTTTAGTTTAGTTTTGTTTTGTTTGGGTTTTTTTGTTTTTTGCAGGGGGGCGGGGATTTATTTGTTGAGGCTATTATAAATGGAATTGTTTTCCTGATTCTTTCCCAGCAGATTCATTATTGTTGTATATGAAAGATATTGACTTTTAATGTGTATTTTGTAACCTGCTACTTTGCCAAATTTGATTATTAGCCCTAGCAGTCTTTTGGTGAATTTTTAGGCTCTTCTAAGTATAGGATCATATCATCCACAAACAGTGATAATTTGACTTCCTCCTTTTCTATTTTTATCCCTTTTATTTCTTTCTCTTGCCTAATTGCTCCAGATAGAATTTCTAGTACTATATAAATAGGAGTGGTGAGAATGGACATCCTCATCTTGCTCCCAATTTTCAAGGAAATGCTCAGTTTTTCCACAATCACTATGAGATTGGCTTTTTGTTGTTGATGTAGGTTCCTTCCATCCCTAGTTTCTTTATTTTTTATCATCATCAATGGGTGCTAAATTCTGCTGAAGGTCTTCTCTGCATCTCTTGGAATGATTTAAGTAATTTTTGTCCTTAATTATATTTATGACATTTATTACATTTATTTATTTGCATATATTAAACCATCTTTGCATCAGTGGAATAAAATCCACTTGGTCATGGTGCACAATCTTCTTAATACAATTGTAGAACAAGATTTGCTAATATTTTATTATGTTTGCATTTAAATTCATCAGAGATATTGCTCTGTAGATTTCTTTCCTTGATGTGTCGTCTGGTTTTGATATGAGTGTGATCTGGTTTCATAGAATGAATTTAGAAGTGTTCCATCCATTTCCATTTCATGGATTAATTTAAGGAGTATTGGCATTAGTGTAAAACTCACGAAAGGGTCGGCGCGGGGCTTCGGTGGGTAGAGCTCCCAAAGGCGGCGGCGGGCAAAAAGGAGTGCACTCGCCAGAATCAGACAATAGTGGTAGCTTGATTTTATTGGAATGTGTGTCCCGGGCGAAATCTCCAGCCCCCCTCCCCCCCCCCGGGTGAAAGTCGGGGTGGGAGAGCCAGGAGAAATCGCACGTGGCTTTGGCTGCTCAGGGTTTTTATACAGAGGAAGGGGGTCAAGGGGTTCTGCCCAGGAAAAGGTGGACCCAAGGTGGACATCAGGGTCAGCAGGTCTGCCTCATTGGTCACTTCTGGCACAGTGTGTTGCTAGGTGACCATGTTCCCTCCCCCTGCAGCCGCCCAATACGACCTAACATTCCGACCTTTTTGGTGATATAGGGCGCCGTAGTCTGTCTGGCTACTTCCTGCATGGTTGGGGGCGTCGTGGGAAAAAAGATTTTGGGGTCTAGGTCGGTGGGGAGGCGGCTGTCAGGGTGCAGGAGCATTTGGTTGTATGGCATTCTGGCAACCTCACTCAAGCAGCTCTGGGCAAATTCAGATGCAGGAGAGTTTTCTCAATGAGTCCTGTTTTTCAGTCTGGTTTCGTTGATGCAGTATTCTTCCTCTAGGAATAGGCATGTTTCTCCTTTGTTCGCTGTCAGAAGATCTAGTGTTCAGCGGTTCTGTAAGGAAACTTGGGCAACAGATGTTATTTGTCTCTGTAGGGATACCAGGGTTTTGAACAGGCCAGATTATTTCAACTTCACTATATAGAAGCAATTGAGGAACTAAAGTGGAGGGCACACAGAAAGCGAAGGGCATATTGGGATCTAATTTTTGTCAGAGTACCATTACATCAGAAGAAGAATCCTGGAGGAGCAAACGTGGGAGAAGATACTTGTATGGTTTAGTTGCAAGGTGCTGAGTTAGAGAAAGTGTAACAGTATGCAAAGTTCCCTGAGGGGTTGTAATAAGGGGAACTCTCTCTAAAGGTGAATAAGGGTCCTCTGAGCCTTTGAGGAAGTATTAAGGGGGGTACTCATGGGAACAGCTGTTAGCGGGGTCCGGTCCAAACCTGCACAAAGAAAACAATCTGAGATGTTATTAACTCTGGAGAGATTGAGAAGTCAAAGACCTTGATGTATCAGAGTAAGACCTGAGAAAGGATTAGCATTAGGGTGAGTAGCTGCGTTGATCTGGAGTTGGATCTCCATTTCCTGCTCCTGGATGGTTAGGTGTAGCTGAGGAACCACCTGAATATAAACTTTTAGATTTTAAGTGAAGCCTTGGGACAGTTGGCTGTTGTCCCTGTGTAAACTTTACCATCAAGGATTGGGGTGGGTAGGGTGATATGGAGTCTTCAGGTGATGTCGAGGCTTCTGGAGACTAGTTGAACAGTCTGAGAGGTGAAGGCTGGACTCTCATCTGACTGGATGGATGCAGGAAGTCTGAGTCTGGGAATAATCTGCTCAAAGAGGATAGCAGGCGATGTCAGCAGTTTCCCTGGGGGTGGGGAAGGTTTCTATTCAGCCTGAAAAAGTATCAACCAAGGTAAGTAAGTAAGGGAGCTTTCTTGCATCTGAGCATATGGGTGAAATCAATCTGCCAGTTTTCACCTGGAAAACTGTTCACTGTCAGCTGTCAAGACCTAAAGGACGTAGGATCCTCCCATGTGAAGGCAAAGAGGTAATAGGAGTCAGGGTGATGAGGACCTGTAAAGAACACATCTTTAAGACCTAGGACTGTAAAGTGAGTGGTTGAAGGGGGGATGTGAGAGAAAAGAGTGTAAGGGTTTAGGAACCACTGGGTGGATGAGAAAAGCTGCCTCATTAATTAGGCGAAGGCCCTGGACTAAACGATAAGCTCCTGAGGGTTTACATATTGGCAATATGGGGGTGTTACAGAGAGAGTCAGTAGGGATGAGGAGTCCTTGAGTAAGTAACTGACCTATGATGGTTTAAGTCCTTCCCGGTGGGTACGGGAAATAGGGAACTGAGGATGTGAAGGAAACCTAGTATGAGGTTTTAGTTGGATACGGACTGGCTTGTGGTGGGAGGTGATGACTGGCTTGGAAGTGTCCCAGACTTGGGGGTCAGCTGGGTCTGGGGGTAACAGCACGAAAGGTAGTGTGGGAGAGCGAGAGAATGTAAGAAAACAGAGTTAGAAGAAGGTGAGTAGTAATACGCTTGGGAAAAAGTTATAGGGTGGCTCCCAGAAGTTGGAGAACATCTCTGCCTAGGAGGGGGACTGGACAGGAAGGAATAACCAGGAAAGAGTGTGAGAAAGAATGTCCTTCCAGGGTACAGGCTAACTTAGCTGTTCTGTTTGGGAAGGAGGGTTTCCATCAATTCCCATAACCAAAACCTGGGAAGGAAATAAAGGCCCAGAGTGGGCAGGCAAAACAGTATAGGTACCACCTGTGTCCTTGTGGTTGCCCTGGGCTCAGTGATCCTCGAGCTCAGGCTTCTTCAGTCTTCTTCGAATTCCAGCAGTTGAGATGAAGGTACCACCTGCCTGGTCACACCCCTGTGTAGAGGCGCTAGGGAGGGGCCAGACATAGGGTAGTCAGTTTTCCAGTGTGTCCTGCTTGTTTGCTTGTGGAGACAACTTGGTTGGGGTCATAGCTTGACCCTGGCAGAGAGGACAGCTGGTCCTCCTTTGGAGTTCTTGCTGGACCACAGGTTAACTACCAGGGACTGGACTGGAGTGTTACCTTTTTCTGTAAATAAGCTTGCCTTTCGGGCATTGTACTTTAAAGGCCATTTTTACCAGATTTCGGATAGGGGTTGGTGGACTTCTGTAAGGCAGTTCTGGATTTTGGGAAATTTCCCTCACTTAATATAAGTAAAGGAGTCAGAGAAAGATGAAAGTGAGTGAGGAATTAAGAAAGCATATTTTGGCAGTGGTGGTTCCGTATCTTTGCAGCACCCATCAGGTTTCAGCACAAAGCGACTTCCACAAGGTGCACATACGACTTCTAGCACCTGTGGACACGAATGGGCAAAGGCCAAAGAGACAGGGGAAGAGTAGCAGTTCACAGGAGAGTGTTTGGAAGTCAGCCCCGCGCTCGGGTTTGGCGGGGGGGGAACAGAGAAGCGGTGGCTCTATCGCGGCACCTTTGAGGAGGCGGCGAGCGAAACGGAGGGAAAGTGCTTCTTTGCAGCACTGGTTGCGCAGGCTATGCCGGTGGAGGGGTGAAATAGCCAACTCCGTGTTTGGCGGAGTCCCGTGCAGGTCGCAGAGGGGGTGGAGAGATGGAGCCCTGCGCGCGGAGGCATGGAACACAGAGGCAGCGGCAGGAGGAAGCGGCAGAGGGAAGAGGCGGGTGCACAGTTGATAGACACGCAGTCTCGGCCAATGCCGGCGCGGAAGCCGAGAGGCGGGAGCAGAGGGCATTTCCGGTGTGTCCGGAAAAAAAACATGGAAGAAAAGAAAGCGGGCAATTTAAGTAGGGAAGCAGACAGAAAAAGGAGAGGCAGGGGCAGAACAGATTTCAACAAAATCAAGGCTCCACGTGTCTGCTTAGTGAAATTACAGTAGCGGGACCAAAAAGTTACGCAGTCACCGCGGTTTCGGCGGAAGCCAAGGGGCGGGAGCAGAGCATTTTCTAGTTTTCCAGGGTCACTCCGGGAGTGAACAGGGCAGGACGGGCGTCCCCCTCCGGCTGTGTTCACCCGGAAAACGGAATGGACCAGCCGTGGATCAGGACGTCTCCTGGTCCACGGGGGCCCAGAACGGAGGAAAACGGGGGGCTAGCGGAGTCTGGGACGTCTCCCAGGCTTCCGTGCCCAACGGCGGGGGGGTCTGTGGCGTGCACGACTTATGGACAGACCCGACCGGTAACGGGAGAGTGACTAGAAAACGAGAAAAGGCCACTTACCCAGCTCTGGTCCTTTTGGGGGAGAGAGTGAACCTCAGTAGAAGTCCGAGCTCTCGGCACCAAATGTAAAACTCAAGAAAGGGCGACGCGGGGACTCCGGCGGGTAGAGCTCCCAAAGGCGGCGGCGGGCAAAAAGGAGTGCACTCGCCAGAATCAGACAATAGTGGTAGCTTGATTTTATTGGAATGTGTGTCCCGGGCGAAATCTCCAGCCCCCTCCCCCCGGGGTGAAAGTCGGAGTGGGAGAGCCAGGAGAAATCGCACGTGGCTTTGGCTGCTCAGGGTTTTTATACAGAGGAAGGGGGTCAAGGGGTTCTGCCCAGGAAAAGGTGGACCCAAGGTGGACATCAGGGTCAGCAGGTCTGCCTCATTGGTCACTTCTGGCAAAGTGTGTTGCTAGGTGACCATGTTCCCTCCCCCTGCAGCCGCCCAATACGACCTAACAATTAGTTCTTCTTTAAAAGTTTGGTAGAATTCAGCTGAGAATCCATCTGGCCCTGGACTTTTCTTTATTTGAAGGGTTTTCTATCTCATTACAAGTTATTGGTCTGTTTAGGTTTTCAATGTACTACTGATTCAGTTTTGGCAGATTATATTTGCCTAGAAATGTATCCATTTCTTCTAGGTTTTCCAATTTATTGGAGCATAAGTGTTTCAAAATAGTCCCTATTGATTCACTGCATTTCTGTAATGTCTGTGGAGATTTCTCCTTTTTCATTTCTAATTTTTTATTGGGGTCTTTTCTCTTTTTCTTTTGGTTAGTAAGGCTAAGGGCTTATCAGACTTGTTTTCTTTTCAAAGAACCAACTCTTTGTTTCATTGAGCCTTTATATTGTTTTTAATTCTCAACTTCATTGGTTTCGACTCTGATTTTAATTATTTCCTTCCTTCTACTGGTTTTGGAATTCATTTATTTTTCTTTTTTAAGGGCCTTGAGATGAATCATTAGGTTGTTTATTTGGGATATTTCTGTTTGTCTTATATTAGCAACCATAGTTATGAATTTTCCTCTAAGAACTGCCTTCATAGTGTCCAAGAGGTTCTGGCTTGTTGTATTACTATTCTCATTTGAGTCTAAGAATTTTGCAATTTCTCCTTGATTTCTTCTACCACCCCCTTTTCATTCAAAATGTATTGTTCAGTCTCCATGTGTTTATATAGTTTCTGCAGGGTTTTGTCATGTTATTTATTTTTTTTTATATTTTTCAGTTGTTCATGGATGTTTTTTATTTATTTATATGTGGTGCTGAGAATCGAACCCAGTGCCTCACACATGCTAGGCAAGTGCTCTACTGCTGAGCCACTATCCCAGCCCCTGTCATGTTATTTATTAATTTCATTCCATTATGATCTGATAAGAGGCAAGGAATTATATCTTTCTTTTTGTATTTGGTAAGAGTCACTTTGCAGTCTAAAATATGGTCTATTTTGGAGAGGATTCCATGAATCCCTGAGAAAAGAGTGTATTCAACTGTTACTGAATGAAATATTCTATAGATGACTGTTGAGTCCATTTGATTTATGTTTTCAGGTTCAAAGAGTATTGAGTTTATGTCTGAACAACCTATCTGTTGGTGAGGGGAGGTATTTTGAAATCACCCAGTATTATTGTACTGTGGTCTATTTGAGGCTTTAATTTGAGTAGTGTCTCTCTTAGGTAATTAGGTGCAGCCATGTTTGGGGTAAAAATTTTTAAGCATTAAATGTGTTTTCATAAATTGGTAGGTGGAAAAAAGTTTAAAATTATTTTGTTTCTGTGTCTTCACTAAAAACAAGAGTTAAGATTCTATCAGGTGTAATTCTACATATAAAGAGAACAAGAGGTTTCAGTTGGGTTTCAATTAAAGTACTATAAAAACAAAGCATTTCATCTTAGTAAAGGGGAGTAATTTGTCTAAATTCAGAAATTTCATAAAGATTGTTTCAGAATAAATTTTAAAATTGGGTCAACAGCTAGGAAAGAGATATATGAAAGTTTTAGTATGGAAAGTAGAAGGAAAAGAAATGTTTCTGGATGAGAAAGTGTTTGTATAGTAAAGTAAAAAGTTGTTGAATGTCTAAGTAAGTTGCAGAATACTTGTGAAGGGTTAATTTCAAAAAGTTTGTGTGTAACTAAATTGGCTAAAGAAAAATCCCAGATGCAATGAATATTACATTCTAAACATTTTATAGAAACCAACACACTGTTAATTGTCCAACCACCTAGAAAAAGTTGTGAATTAGTCATTTTAAAGACATATTTACTCTCACCTATTTACCTACTTTAAATTGAACCTTTTTTTAAGTCCTGTGAACTAGAAAGTATTTGAATCCATTTCCCATTTAAACTTTAATTTGTGAGCACTCATTTATCTCTGTCAATTTTGATACCATGTATGTGATATATGGACACACAACAGTAGGATATACAGGTATGCACATATATATAAACAGACAGGAAACAAAGATACTGTAGCTTTCTGCAGGCAAATCTCCACAAGAAGGAGAAAACACTATTGATATTTATTAAAACCTCTATGAGATCTAACCTGTTAGAAATTAAAATAGAGCCTACCAGACTTTTACTCTATGATTTAAATATAGGGCAGGCATATACACTTGGAAATGCTAGGCATAAAGTCTGACAGCTATAGTGGATATTGAAATCAAAGGTTCAGGTGGTCACTTGTCCTCAATGGCTATCAGATTTATTCTCAACATCACCATGTTTATGTCCTTCCTGGGATATTGTGAAGGAGATTTTCCCATGTATTTGAGAGCTAACCCTTGAAAATTTTCCTCCAAACAAAGACATAGTGTAAAAACCTGTAAAGTTAGATAAAATAAGACTGATCAGAAAAATACATTAATTTAGGCATGCAGGATCATGTGAATTCACCATAAAACCATGAGCTCAAATATACAGAAATTTCAAAAAACAGGAGTTCTCAAAAATGACACAGCTATAATTATTCTAGTAAAAGAGCATGCAGAACATCTTTATCAGATCAGAGGGCACTTTTGAGTCACATTAGAGTCAGTTCAGATATTCAAAGAATGTTAAAGTCTGAAATCCTCAGGTAAACCTTCTCAGGGAAAAGAAGACTTGTATATATAGATCATTCCATTTTTCCTCCCTGTCCTGTAGCATTTAGGGAGGAACTTGTTAAGAAAGCAGGGTGGTAAAGTGTGAGAGCAGACAAGATAGCCAGTCATTTAGGTCCCACAGTGGCTTGAATTTAAAAGTGACACCTTTTTTCCTTTGGTCTCAAACCAGTGTCAATCCTCTCTGCAATTTACATTTCAGATGCACACCTTGGAGAGATAGAGATCTGACAGTAGCTAAGTAATAAGGGAAGCTACTGTTCTGAGCTTGAGAGGAAAAATCTCTTACACAGGGCATTTTAACCATTTTTTCTTTTGTAAAATCAGTCTCTTAAGGTTTGGTGTTATAGTTTACATTTCCTCTGCAGACCCTTTCTTGTTCTCCCAGTTGGTAATCAGGCCAGGTTTTGATGCAGAAAATTATAAGACAACACCTCACATTATTTTTGAGGATGAGGCTTCCCTCTGAACAACATGAACTGAACGAAAGAACAGTAGCACTGATGAAATATCTCTGGCTAGGAGACACCTCTCCAATATTGGAGCCTCTAGCGCCTGAAGCCTCTAATGGCCAGCAGTTTCTGCCCCTCCTTCCCTGCAAGACCTCTGGAATTAACTGCTATCTCACCAGTGTGATCATAACCTCTGCTTTTTCATGAGTAGTCATGAAAAAGATGCAAGCCTCTGGATTACCCACACTTACCATGTGTCTTACAATCCCTGGGAGAACATGGGACCCCTTTTTTCTAATGAATCTTGATCTGTCTGTTTTGAGACTATCATTAGTTTATAAACTTTTTTTGGGTGGGGGGTGGGGTATTGGGCCTCACTTAGAATGGAGGATCACAGTTGAATATAATTTACATTTTTGGCATAATTTGGGGTTTTTTAAACAAAGTCTGAGAAGTCCTTAGGCCTGCACACAGGAATCTCGGACTATTTCCTTCCTTTTTACAGAACAGATCAAAAGCTGTAGAATAGTACTAAAATTTATATTTCCCTCTGATGGCCATGGTTCTCTATCGGCGAGTTTGTATTATGGCCATGTTTGGGAGCAGCAGAACACTAGGTGTAAAGGCTAGAATAAAGAGTTTATGCTTCATGTGGGCTGAAGGAATCTCCAGAGGGAGAGGAGAACATCCAGTATTTGTTGAATGCTTAATGCTGTTTCTCCCCAAGGAATCTAAGCCAAAGGTGAATTGAAAGGCTGTGGGTATAAACCTCCCTTTTTGCAGTCAAAGAAGCTAAAGGGGCACTCAGGAGCACAGAAACAACAATCCCTACAGGCTTGTAAAGACTTAATATGCAAACAAAGAGTACCCAGTCATTGCCTTATGAACCACTCTATATAAAATGTCCCTCTCCCACTAGCTAGAGTCTGATTGGTGAGGGGAGGGGAGCGCTCAGGAGGAGGAAGTGTGGGAGAGTGCAGACAGGCTCATATGGAAGTGTATGTCACTGGAGCTTTTGCTCAGCACTATTTGGTTGACCAGTTGCCACAGGACACCCTATCAGGGCTGAAGAAACCTTTAAGATTCACCAGGAAATGGCCCTGGACAGAATCTCAGCTTTTTTCAACCCTTTGTACTTTTCCACCTTACAAAGGCAAACTGGGATTAGGGATGCTGTCTATTGATGCCAGACACTCCCTGAGCCTGGACAGGACAGTGAGAAATGGCTTTGGCAGAACCCAACATGCCTGACCTGCAAGACAGGTGATTAGGAGCCACCTATGCCATGAATCCTGTCACTTGGAGTCTTGTAGAATGGCGGCTTGCACTAACTGCATTTAATTAGCCAACAAGTACCCATTTTTGTCCTCCAGAAAGAACGAGACAGAAGGGCACAACTCAAAAAAATGTGGGGTGCAAAGGAGCTTACCTCAGTGTTTGTCCCTGCCGAGCTCCCGTCTAATACCAGTCTTGAAAATCAATCCAGTCCTCGTTCCCCCAGTATTGAAAAACACCCAAGAAATGCCAAGGCAAGAAAACAAGTTTTATTTAAAGGATATCAGGGAGAAAGAGAGAAAGAGAGAGATTGTTCCAGAAAGGTGGAGATCCAGAACTGGTGCCTGAAAGAGTAGGGGTATCCTGCCTTTCTATAGATTTTAGGTTTCCTTTCTTCTCATGCCCCCTCCTCCCATCCTATCTATGTGACAAAAAGGTTACCCAAAGGCAGGAAGAGAGCTGCAGGGGGTGCTTGCTTGTTATGTAAAGTTGTATCCTTCCCTGCCAGTGGAGATTGTTAGCAACCAGGTAATGGGGTGTGTTATCTACCCATTTCCTTTTCTTTGATAATGAGCTACCTGTCCTATGTCCTAGTCTCAATGTCACCTTTTTAATTCATATTTCATGTATTCCTGTGTTGAGCTTTATGCATCTGTTAGGATGGATTTCTCTTCCATTATTTTCTTTGGGCCTTTTTAGGGCATGGCCTTCACTTGCCAAAGTATCCTAGAGTGAAGGATTTAGATGGAGACCCCCCTCGTAGTATTCACAGCCTTTCTGTTAATTCTCTCTGCTTTTCCTGTAGGAGTGAACATGCATAAGTGGGACCTGAGGGCCCACCACTAGCCATTCCTACTTGGGGCCTGGTTATTAGTTCTGATTTTTGCCTCTTCTGTTCTTTATATTAAGTATAGATGAAGTTTGAGTATCACTAATTTGTGTGTGAAGCAAAATGCACCATCTTTTGGCTAAATTTAGTTCAGCAGCAGAGTCTCTACCCCATGAACTTGAAGTGTCCCTGTAGATTTCCTAGCACCTCACAGTAAAAGGGGAAACAACCTATTCAAATAATGAATAGCATTAAAATAAATACCCAGTGCCTACTATGATATCTACAACACTACTCACCACAGAAATCGGAATGGCAAGATCAGCAGTTGCCAACAGCAAAAACAATAACTGTGACATAGATCTGGAGATTGGCTGTGCTAGCAGACAAAAAGAGAAAGAATCAAGGGAAACAGATGAGTGAGAGAAATATATATATATACATATATATATGTGTGTATATACATATATATACACACATATATATATAATTAAAGTTTAAAAGAATACAAAACAAAACTTCAATATACTAGTCAAATTTCCTAGTCCTCAAAAAAACTGATCCACAAAAAATAACTGGCTTCAAAAATGCTAGAAATGAGAAAAAACAAATATGAATATGTACAAATGTCCATGAAGGATTAAAGTCACAATTAAACAGAAAAAAGAGGGAAAAAAAAGAGATCACCATGAAAAATTAAAGAATTGTTTCCACTGAAATTCAAAAGATTCTCAACTTCCCTTCTAAGTAAGGGAAGGTGGATCATCTGGAGTATGATACTTATCTACCCTCGGGGTGAGGTAGCTAGAGTAAGAGAGGTAAGTCTGTAGGCAGAACTCTTGGAGGCAGAGTTTAGGCTTAGGTATGCTCCAGGCTCTTCCATGAATGCCAACTGGTCTGGAGATTTTAAATCAGCATATCTCCAGGGCCCAGCAATTGCTGGTCCATGCTGGTTCCACTCATGTGCTAGAAGAGCCAACTCTTAGTCCACTCCATCACCTGGGGATCCCATGTTTCTTGGTCTAGGGTTCAATCTCCAAACTCAACCTCTCCGACCCTTACCCTTTCAAATCCCTGGCCAGGTTCCCCTCTGCCAGCGGGTCCTTCCAGCAACCAGATTGGAGGGGGAGGGGGAAAGCCAGGTGGTTTTCATAACCAGTTGTCCTCTGTGTAAACCTCTCTCCATGTCTGATTTTCTCCTGGTCACTTAGGTGTACTCTATGTTGTGCAGTATGGGTTTGCCAGGCCTGCATTTCAGGCCGAACTCAGTTTTACCAAGAATTGGCTTCCTTCACTGCTGGTCCCCATACAGCAGCTACCAAATGGTTCCTTCCTCTGTCCTCCACACAAGGTCACCAGGACAATGGGCTTCTTTCTGGCACAAGGATATTGTGCAGCACACCTTTCAGTTTAAGTAGGCAGTATCTTTAATATCTAGACTCTCCACACCCAGACACACCTCAGGCCTCCTAAAAATGTGGGTTCCTTTAATTCCCTTATTCTTCCACTTTGCTCACCGAGGGACCACTCTGTAGGACTGGGGATTTCTTTATCTGCTTTGACTGTCCAGTATTCAATTCCAGTAAAGTCCTACCTTTTTTTTATTGTTCACCTTTTGCTGAAAAGCTGCCAATCTGCTTTCTTGGTTTCACACCATGGAGGAGCCAGGAAAGCAATCTCTATTCTGCCATCTTGCCCAATATACTCTTTTTCTTTGTTCAAGGCACCCAATTTTCTGAGTAAGATACCCTGACTGTTCAATATTGAATTTTAGTGAAATACACTGAGAAGCAGTACTCCTGCTACTTAACTCTTGAGCCATGAAACGACTGAAAATGCAGCCTTCTAATCTGCCATATAGAATCTCCTTCATGCTTACTCTCATTCAGCATGTGACACTTAATCTGGAAATTATATCAGTGAAAGACTATTTCTCTTTTATCATGTAGCCACACTAATTTGTTTGTCTTTTTTATTGAAGCAAAACCTGGGATGACTGCAAGTAAGTTTGTTACTCTCAATTTTACTGTTGTTATTAATTTTTATGGTATACATGTGGAGTCCCTTTTAGTATGAACGTACCAAGAGACAAGATTTGTATTTCTGATACTTTGATATACTAATAATTTGATATACTAATTTTTCAGTACCCCTAACATTATAGCTTCCAGTTTCCAATGTTACTTCCAGTGGAATTGGCAAAGAGAAATTAGGAAGAAGAATGATTCCATGCTTAGCCTTTATTTCCAAAAAGACACCCAAATTAAAAGAGACTTGAACAAAATAACCTGAAGATATTTATTCCCCCAAATAAGATATTTTATATCCCCCAAAGATATTTGACTGATTCTGAAGAGAGTTTGGTGGTCTCTCAAAATCCTTTTTCTAAAAATTCTGGCAGAAAGAGTTGAAGTAACTATATTCTTCATCCAGAAACCTCTCATTTATTTATTTTTTTGATTTCTTTTTCACAGCAAGACAAGAGCAAGGTAAGTTCTATACCTATTCATCAATTCTGGGGTTAGTTCCTACAGTATTAAATCTTTTTCTGAGCATGAAAGACTGAACATTCAAGGTTTTTTCAATCTCTTTTGTTTTAAATTTAACAACTTCCTCTAAGGATACTGATAAATGTTTTAGAAAGTAAAAAACATGAATGACAAATTAAATAATGAGCTGGCTAAAAGTGACCTGAAATTAGAGATAATAATTTTGAACATTTTTTAAATCAGTTTACTTATTTTTAATTCATTTTTAAATTTATGTTTTAAATTAACACATAATAAATATACACACTTATGGGGCGTAGTGTGATATTTTATATATATATATTCTGTATATAATATATATACATACTGTGTAGTAATCAAATTAAGGTAAATAGCACTTCCATCTCTTAAAACATTTCACCAATGTGTTTGGGGATTACGAGTTCCTCTGTTCTAGTTCTTGATAAAATCTCTAATGAAGCATTGTGAACTATAGTCACCATACTGTGCTATTGAGCCCTAGAACTTATTCCTCCTATTTTGAACATTTTTCACAAATCGTCACCTATGGGGGGAAATGCTACCTGTTATTTTTTTATTAGCACTTATAAATGATTTTGATAGAAAAGGGGGAAAAGTAAGAGATGACAGAAATCCAACTGAATTGACAAAGTTCAACTAATTGAGATGTTACTCATTTAAAAATTTTTTATTAAGGGCCATGTACTAGGCAGTGGGAATGCAGCAGGGACAAGACAGAAAGAGATACTGCTCTTCTAGAATTTATATATGAAATTAAAAATTCCTAACATGTTTTATTATTTTTTTTATTTATTTTGATTCATTGTACACAAATGGGGTACAGCTGTTGTTTCTCTGGTTGTACACGTGTAGAGTCACACCATTTTCCTAACATGTTTTATATCTAGAGATGTTGAGGAAAATGGGGTTCGGATTGCAGGGTAGTAGTTCATTCCTCCTTCTTCTGGAAATGGAGCTCTCACATCTGACAAATAATTTAGATATTTCTGTCCTCACTCACTGAAGAGCGTCAATTAGAACCATATTCTCTGTACCCATTTTAATGATATTTAAATATTTACATTATTTAAGAAATTCCCTTCCTGTGGGATACATGTATAATGTGCCTGCTATGAGTTTTTCCTAAATGTGGCTACCTAAGGAGGATAAAATGAAAATAATTTACCTGTCTTTCACCCTTTCAAAATGACTATATTACTCTTAAGGGAAAAATAAACTAAAGTAACTCATTATAGAAGAGTTGAAGCTGGCCCTTCCTTTTCACCCCAGCAATTCCTTCCTGTCTGGAAACTATATCTATAAGAATTCTATTATCATTGTCAATTTTGTTTTCAGCGTTAACCCAAACTAACAATTTGTATATGGATTTTAGCACATGTAGCAGTACCTATCAGTAAGTTCCTTTTCTTTTCATAAAGTGAAGTCCACTGTGCTAGACCCGCCCACATTTCTTTATATGCATTCAATTGACTGTTCTTCCCATTTGGTTACTAAATGTTTGGAAAATGAAACATAAATAATATAGGATGGAATTTAAAAATCTCTTTAATTGGCTCTAATAACTTTTCCACAAAAAGAATAATAATTTTCCAATTAAAAACATTGTAGAAATGACAGAAAAGTGGGAAAACTCATCATGACAATGAAAAGAGGAAAAAAGGAAGCAATTTTTAAGGAAAAGGGGTTTGCCAACTTTGTGTTATTTCATTTTCCACAAGAAATTGAACAATAAAAAGAAAACAACTCACCTCTTTTCACCCTTTCAAAATAACTATTACTGTTTTTTAAAAAGGCCTCAACTCATTATTAAAGACTTGGGGCTTGCCCTTCCTTTCATCCCAGAAAAACCTTCTGCAAACAACATCTGTAGGAATTCTATTATCAATGCCAATTTTGTTAGCAGTGTCAACTCATACTAATAATTTCTATTTGGATTTTAGCATATGTAGCAGTACCTATCAGTAAGTTCCTTTTCTTTTCATAGAGTGAAGCCCACTGTCCTAGACCCGCCGTGTTTCTTTCTATGCATTCAAATGACTAAGTTCTTCCCCTTCGGTTACTAAATGTCTGGAAAATGAAACTGATAAGCAAATAATTTAGGGTGGGATTTTTAAAATATCTGTTGAATTGGCTCTAATAACTTTTCAATAAAAACAATGATAATTTTCCAATTAAATACATGGTGAAAATGACAGAGAAAAGTGGGATAACTCATCATGAGTAATGAAAAGAGAGGAAAAAAATGGAAGCAAAATTTTAAGGAAATGGTTTTACCAACTATTTATTATTTCATTTTCCACAAGAAATCAGAAAACAAAAGGAAAATAACTCACCTCTTTTTCACCCTTTAAAAATAACTATGACTTATAAAAAAAAAAAAAGCCTCAAGTAACTCATTATTAAAGGCTTAGAGTTTGCCCTTCCCAAAAATTCCTGTTGAAACAATGTCTGTAAGAATTTTATTATCAATGTCAATTTTGTTAACAGTGTCAACTCATGCTAATAATTTTTATTTGGATTTTAGCATATGTAGCAGTACCTATCTGTAAGTTTCGTTTCTTTTCATAAATCTGGTATAAACTGGGATCCCAAAATGAGGAGAAAATTTTCCAAACTCTGACCAAAATTTCACTTAATGCTTTTGTTTGCAAATATCCCCTCTCCCTCTTACTCAGTGGAAAGAAGAAATATTTGACTAAGAGATGGCACAAAAAAAAAAAAATTTGTTTTCAAAAGTTTCAAATAGCTTTTAATAACAAAACTTTCCATACCGCATCAAGGAAAAATAAATAGGGTGAGATATAACAAATGTGGAGATCCCAAGTAGGTATAAAGGCAAAGCAGAGATTAACTACAGGGAGAGGAAGGAGAATAACTGCAAATAGCATTCCAATTTGCAATTATTTAAAAATTCTCTGCAGTAAATCTTCTTACTGGATGAACCAGAAAAAAAAAAATATGTATACTACAGCCAGTCACATCAGACTGGAACTTTTCCTTTAGTAAATGTTAATGCTTTTTATTCCATTATAGATATCTTTCTGGGGAGGTTTGGTATCTTCCAAAGATTTATTTATTTATCCCCTTGGAATAAACAAGGTAGGAAACTATATTCTTGATCCAAAACTCTGCTAATACATTTTTGTTTCATGTTGTTCTGCCAGTTACTCCAATACCTATTGGTAAGTTATTATTTGTCTATTTCTTTTTTTTTTTTTTTAAAGTTCAGTTTTTTTATTCAACATGTTATAAGAATTTAGTCAAAAAGACCAAAGCCCATGTCATCATCAGATTCCTCGGACTCTTCTTTCTTTGCTTCCACTTTCTTCTCCTCAGCTGGGGCAGCCACTGTGGAGGGAGCAGGACCTCCAGCTGGTGCTGCACCAGCTGCTGGAGCAGGCCCACCAGCCCCTACGTTGCAAATGAGGCTCCCAATGTTGACATTGGCCAGGGCCTTTGCAAACAAACCAGGCCAAAAAGGTTCAACATTTACACCAGCTGCTTTAATGAGGGCATTGATTTTATCCTCCGTGATGGTCACCCTCGTCATCGTGTAAGATGAGGGCAGAGTAGATACAGGCCAGCTCCGAAACAGAGGCCATGGTGCTGACAGCCGGGCACGGTGCTAGTCCCCGGATGAAGTGAGGGCCTCACCCCAACGCGGCCTTAGCTTCTCGGAAGGACCGAGCACCTTGGCGGCAGCTGAGGAAAGCTCTATTTCTTAATTCAGTATCCTTTAAAATTTTTTTCCTAAATTAAAGGACTTTGTATGCATATTTTCCAACCCCCTTTGCCTCCCTATCATCTAGTATTCCCTTAACTACTCATGAATTTAGAAACTATAATATATACAATGATTACCAAAAAATAAATAGGATTAAGAATAAAGGATAGAAAATTAAGACCCTAAGGTGGTGTTTTTCACATAAGAAGAAAAATTAAATTTAATTAATATTGGCAATGTTTTGGCAAAAATTATACTTTCATATAATACTGACCCCATTTACATTAACATAACTTTTTAGAAAGTAAATGTGAAGTATATTACCAGATTCATAAAAATGAAGAATCCTTTAAACTAAAATTCCTTTTCTAGAGATAGGCTCTAAAGAATAATCCTAAATATGGAATAAAACTATGTACATTATGTTAACTGGTAAACAGATGCAAAGGCAATATATTATGATGGTTAAGGAAGGAATCAGTCGGATCTAGGTTCAAATTTCAGCTAAAATACAAGATATGTGGCTTTGGGTAAATTATTTAACCTCTCTAAAAATTTAACTATCATTACCCTGTGTGGTATTTTTTGTAATTACTTCCTTATAAATCTGGTATTCTCATTCTCCCTCCTCCAATATAAAAACAACTAATTAATTATAAATTGGTGTGAAGCATAAGTCCCAATGGGTAGAGAAAAACAGAGAGGGGAGAATATGTATTACCAACAGTTGAAGCATTATATCAATGACAAACCAAGCCACAAAGAAATCTGAAGATGAGGAGAAAGGGAGAGTGGAGAAACAGGTCTCTAAGACAAAAGACAGAAGGCAGGAAAATCATAAAATCTAAGTTTGGATATGACACCATCAAATCCTTACTCCTACTGTGTTTCAAGAGTCTGCTCTAGCATACTTTGCAGTGGAGAATTTTCATGAGAAATAATTCATCAATGAATACGGAATTTTGTTTTTTCCTACAGCAACATATATGTATAATACTTTTCCTAGAACAGACTTAAAATTTTCATGTTATAGTTATTATGGTGTGATTGCCTCAAAAACTCTATCAGCAAATGAGACTATGTTAATTACTCTTTCTACAAAACAACCCAGAGAAGATCTATATTTTTTGATACAAGATTCTGAAATGACTCTAATATTTTAGTCCTTTTTCTGGAAATTATGAAAAGATTCTTCTAAATTGACACTGGTTAATCCAGACAATCTACATGCTGTGAAAGAGACAATACTTTATCAGATAATAAAACCTTTGTCTGTTGCACTATTTTTAGGAGCATTAGCTTTTAGACAAATTCTGTTTAAGATGCTCAGTGGAGATACGACTGATTTTTATGTGATTCTGATAAATACACCAATCTTTCAGCAACTTTCCATATCTCCTCCAACCCCCAACCTCCAAGCCAACCATTTTTATCAAATGACTATATTCCAACTCTTTCCTCAATGACCTATGAGCAAAAAATGTTTTAACAACCTTTCCTGTCATTATTAGCTCATAGCTCAGTTATAATTACATGAAATTAATATTTGATACTGAGAGCTAATATCTAAATATTAATAATTCCTAAAACTGCATGCTATTCCCTATCACTCTAGTCACCAACAGTTTATATGGTATTTTAGTTAGTTTTTTCACTGCTGGGACTAAAAAAACCTGACAAGAACAATTTTAGAGGAGGAAAAGTTTATTTGGGGCTCACAGTTTCAGAGGGTGCCATCCATAGACAGCTGGTTCCATTCTTTTGGGCTTGAGGTGAGGCAGAATATCATGGCGGAAGAATGTGTTGGAGGGAAGCAGTTCACATGATGTTCAGAAAGCAGACTCCACTTGCCAGACAAAAAATACATATCTCAAAGTCATGCCTCCAGGGACTCACCCCCTACAACCACAGCCCTACCGACCTTCAGTTACCATTCAGGTTATCCCATCAGGGAATTAATTCACTGATTGAGTTAAAACTCTCATAACCCAATCATTTCTCCTCTAAACCTTCTTGCATTGTCTCACACATGAGCTTTGCGGGGGACACCTCACATTCAAACCACAATATATGGAGTTGTTAGTGAATGGACTTTTTGCTTTCCAGTCTTAGACAAAACAATAGAGGGATTGATCTATCACATTTCATTGCAGCTTCCTTCTTAGGCGAGTGGTGAAGTGTTTCAGGAATTCTTTTTCTCTCCCATTATAAATAACATGATTAGTAACTAAATTTTTGAAAGCCTAAACTTTGTACTATATTGATATTAGAGTTCTTTTCAAAACCCACCAATGTTCTCCTTGGTTGGCAATTCTACTGTCCTTTGACCTTCCACAGAGTTTGGGTCCCATGAGCTAATTGGTTATATTTATTTACTTATGCAAAACCCAAGTGGTGTATTCCTCTCCACTGCCTTTACATTCAGACTTTTCTCCACTTGCTAAAATTAACAGTTGAAGAGTTTTGAATTCTCATAAAAAATGAAGGAAAAAGGACTAAAACCAATTCCAGTTTGTCCACTTCAAAGATAATCCACTATTATAGTATTAGAACGACAGAAAAATATCAGGAAAGTTTAAATTCTTGGTATTTCTTTTTTGTCATTAAAATATCCTTACTCTGCCCCACTCTAATGCTTCTAGGAAATGTGCAAGAAAGAATACTTGTCTCCACATCCCAAGAAAATCACATTAGTTTCTGTTGGTATTTTAGCAAAGTTGTTTCTTAGTCAGTTTATGGTATTCTGTAACAGGATACCATAAACTGGGTGGCTCAAACAATGAATATTTATTTTTCATTGTCTGGAGGCTGAGAATTCCAAGATCAAGGTGCCAGCTGATTCAGTTTCTGGTAAGGACTCTCTTCCTTGTCTGTAGAGAGGTACCTCCTCACACTGTACAGAAAGCCCATGTCTCTTTTTATAGGGGAACTAATCTCATTCAGGAAGGACTCTACCCGCCTAATCTAATTACCTCCAGATACCTTCCTCTTGGGGATTAGGGCTTCAATATATGAATTCAGAAGGGGACACAAACATTCAGTACATAGCAAGATGTAAACCTCATATGTAAATATGTAAAATTCATTTTCTTAATTTTTTTTTTTTTTTGGTACTGGGCATTGAAACTAGGGGCACTTAACAACTGAGGCACATCCCCAGCCCTTAGTTATTTTTTTAGACAGTTTCGCTAAGTTGCTTAGGGCCTCACTAAATTGCCCAGACTGGCTTTGAATTTGCGATCCTCTTCCTCAACTTCCCCAGCCACCACATGGTTTACAGGATTACAGGCAGGTGCCACCGCACCTGTCTGCTATTCTTCAGTATACTAAAATATCTCGAAGGTTTCTTCTAACACGTTTTTCCCAAACCAGCTTTACAATTCTGATTAAATCCCAGAGTATCAGAAAGAAAAAGAAAAAACAGAAAAATTGTCATTATGAAAGTTTAAAGACCTATAATTATGAATAAACTTTCTATACTATGAAAAGGATTATAATCAGAAGTGGCATGATAGTAAGTATGTTAAAGGAAGAGAGAATACTGAAAGACAAAAGAAAAGTTTATGAAGAGGGAACTTGACATTAGCAACCTTTAACTGTTAATCAGTCTCCTGAAAGGATATGACACTTTTCCCTGGTTAAAATTTTTTTTAAACTTCATTAAACAAAGTATCTTTACTCATGTATCCCTTCACATAAGTCTTCCAAAATGGCCTGGTGATTAAAGTGCAGTTAAAATTAATAAGGGATAACATATTTTTCAAGGATTTAATGTTTTTCAAAAGTTCCTTTTTGGTGTTCCAAGTAGATTTTCAATGGGAACTCAACACATAATTTTATTTTTTTTAAACTAATTTGTTTTATTTTCCTTTTTAGCATTTGGTCCAATATCAGCCAATAAGTTCCTGTTGTCTTTCTCAGTTTCTGCTGGTTTTGTGTACCATCTGGGTTCCTTCATTTGCACTAATACTTTGACATGAATCTTGAAAGTCAAATTATTTTCCATCTCTTTTTCTCCACATTTTCTTGTACTCCTTTAAGTTACAAATAGGTTTTGATTGTCTGTTTGTTTGTTGTTAGTTGGTGGTGGTGATTGTGGTAGTGGTGGTAATTTGGTTTTGTTTTGATAAATCAAATGCTCACAAAACAAGAAACCACACGGAAAGGACAAAGGGGGAAAAAATGTGTTCCTCTGGCTAGAGATTTACAAAAGGAAAAAAAGAGAGAGAACACTAACAAAATATGCTGAGGTCAGATGGTTAGAGTTGGGGTCTTTCAATCTAAGGACATAATAAACCATGCTGAGGCAGAATATTTCCAGAATATTTAAGGAAAAATAAGAAAGTAAGTATATGCATACTTCATTTTATTGCACTGTGTTTTATGCTTTGCAGAGACTGCATTTTTTTACAAATTGAAGATTTTGGCAACTCTTCATCAAGAAAATCTATCAGCTCCATTTTTTTCAATACCATGTGCTTTGCGTCTCTGTCACATTTTGGTAACTCAAATATTTCAAACATTTTCATTATTAATATGTCTGTTATGGTGATCTGTGATCAGTAATCTTTGATGTTTCTATTTTATTGTCTTAGGACACCATGAACCTCATCTATGTAAGATGGTAAACAATCAACAAACATAACTGCTCCACTGACCAGCTATTCCCCCATGTCTCTGAGACACAACAGTATTGAAATTAGGCCAGTTAGTAACCTTTCTGTGGCCTCCAAGAATTCAAGTGAAATGACGTGTAACATATTGCTCATTTTAAAACAAAATGAGAAATTATTAACCTTTAGTGAGGAAGGTATGTTAAAGCCAAGGCAGATCAAAAGCTGGGCTTTTTATTTTTGTGTGTGTGAGGGGAGAGTACTGAGGATTGATCTCAGGGGTACTTAACCACTGAGCCACATCCCCAGCCCTTTTTGGCATTTTATTTAGCGACAGAGTCTCACTGAGTTGCTTAGGGCCTCATTAAGTTGCTGAAGCTGACTTTTACCTCTCGATCCTCCTGCCTCATTCTCCCAAACCTCCATACCCAGCTAAGCTAGGCTTCCTATACCAAATAGTCAACCAAGTTGTAAATGCAAACATTCTTGAAGGAAATTAAGGTGATACTTTAGTGAACACACAAATGATCAGAAAACAAAAAAAACTATTGCTAATAAGGGAGAAAGTTTTAGTGATCTGAATAGAAGATCAAATTAGCCACAACATTCTCTGAAGCCAAAGACTAATCCAAATCAAAACTCTAACCCTTCAGTTCCCCGAAGGCTGAAAGGGACGAGGAAGCTGCAGAATAAAGCAGAGGACAGTGTGTAAGATTTAAGAAGTCATTTCCATAACATAAAAGTACAAGGTAAAGCATCAAGTTCTAATGTAGAAATTACAGCAAATAATCCAGAAGATCTAGCTAAGATAATTGATGAAGGTAGATAAATGACATATTTTTCAAGGCAGACTAAACAACCTTATATTGGAAGATATCATGTAGGCCTTACATTGCAGGAGAGAAGTCAGTGCCTGGCGTCAAAGAACAGGCTGACTCCCTTGTAGGGCACTAATGCAACTGATGACTTCAAACTGAAGTCAATTTTAATTTACCATTCTAAACATGTTAAGTCCCTTAAGAATTATATTAAAGCTACCCAGTGTATGCTCTCAAAATGAAACAATAAAGCCTGGATTATAGCACCTCTGCTTACAACATGGTTTAATGAGTATTTCAAGCTCACTATTGAGACCTAATACTCAGAGGGGGGAAAAAACGATTCTTTTCAAAATATGACTGATCATTGACAATGCACCTGTTAAGACCAGAGGTCTGATGGAGTTGTGCAATGAGATTAACGCTGTTTTCATATCTACTAACACAACATTCATTCTTCAGTCCATGAATCAAGGTGGAATTTTGATTTATAAGTCTCATTATTTAAGAAATGTAATTGCTGGGCACGATGGCACATGCCTGTAATCCCAGCAGCTCAGGAGGCTGAGGAAGGAGTATTAGGAGTTCAAAGTCAGCCTCAGCAATGGTGAGGAGTTAAACAACTTAGTGAGACCCTGTCTCTAAATAAAATACAAAATAAGGCTGGAATGCAGCTCAGAGTTTGAGTGCCCCTAAGTTCAAACCCTGGTACCCAAAAAAGAAAAGAAAAGAAAAGAAATGCATTTTGTATTTGAGGAGATGAAAACATTTAACCTGATTTTTAAATTATGCAGTGCATCTATGTATATATTGAAACATTACATGATATCCCATTAATACATATAATTTTTATGTTTTTGAATATCAGTTTAAATAAATTTTAATTAAAAAAAAAGAAATACATTTTATAAGCATACATTTCCACAGAGATTCCTCTGATGGGCCTGAGCAAAATAAACTGAAAGCCTTCTGGAAAGGAGTCACCATTATAGATGCCATGAAAAACATTTGTGATTCATGGGAACATGCCAAAATATCAACACTAACAGGAGTCTGGAAGAAGTTGACTCCAACCCTCATGGATGACTTGGGAAGGGTTCAAGATTTCAGGAGGGAGTAACAGTTTATATGGTGGAAATAATAGAATAACTAGGATTAGAAGCAGAATCCAAAGATGTAACTAAATTGGTGCAATCACATATAGTGAATGAGGAGTTGCTTTTTGTGGCTGAAGGAAAAGAGTAATTTCTTAAGATGGAATGTACTCCTGGTAAAGATAATATGAGTATTTATGAAATGACACAAGAGAATTTATATCATCACATAAACCTACGTGATAGAGCAGCAGCAGGGTTTAAGAGGACTGACTCCAATTTTTAAAGATGGTCTACTTGGGGTAAAATGCTATCAAACAGTATCACATGCCACAGAAAAAAATTTCATGGAAAGTCAATGGATATTGCAAGCCTCATTGTTATTTATTTTTGGGTGGGGGAGGCTACCAGGGATTGAACTCAGGGGCACTCACCCACTGACCCACATCCCCAGTCCTATTTTGTATTTTATTTGGAGAAAGAGTTGCACTGAGTTGCTGAGTGCCTCACTTTTACTGAGGCTGGCTTTGAACTTGTGATTCTCCTGCCTCAACCTCCCAAGCCACTGGGATTACAGGCCTGCATCCCTGTGCCCAGCTCATTGTTGTCTTATTTTTAAAATTTTTCTCAGTCACTCCAACCTTCAACAACCACCAGCCTTATCAATCAGCAGCCATCAAAATTGAATCCAGACAATTATCAAGAATACAAGTAACAATATTGGCAAGGTATGGGGGGAAAGGTCCATTGCTGGTGGTACTGCAAATTGGTGCAACCACTCTGGAAAGCAGTACCGAGATTCCTCAGCAAACTTGGAATGGAAACACCATTTGACCCAGTTATCATATTCCTAAAGGTCTTAAAATCAGCATACTACAATATTACAGCTACATCAATATTTATAGCATCTCAGTTCACAATAGCTAAGCTTTGGAATCAACCTAGGTGCCCTTCAACAGTGAATGGATAAAGAAAATATTACATATACTTATTACATATATATATACACACACACACACAAAATGAAATATTACTCAGACATAAGAATGAAATTATGGCATTTTCAGGTAAAAGGATGGAACTGGAGAATAACATGCTAAGTGAAATTACCCAGTCCCAAAAAACCAAACGCTGAATGTTCTCTCTGATATGTGGATGCTAACACACAATAAAGGAGGGAGGGAAGACTAGAAGTTCATTGGATTAGACAAAGGGGAATGAAGGGAAAGGAGGAGGGGGAGGAATAGGAAAGAGAGTAGAATGAATCAGACACAATTTTCTATGTTCATATATGAATACATGACCAGAGTAACTCCACATCATATTCAATGGGATGAGGATTGAATAGGATCCCACATCATAAGAATAGGATCCTAATGAGAATAAGTTACACTCTGTGTATATATGTCAACATGTACTCTACTGTCATGTGTACCTAAAAAGAACAAATAAAAATAAATTTTAAAAATTAAGGCCAGACCCTCCACCAGCAAAAATATTATGACTCATTGCAGACTCAGATGATCATTTAGCATTTTTAGCAAATATTTTTAATTAAGGAATGTACTCCTTTAGACATGCTACTGCAAAGTTAATATAGTATAATGTAAACAAAATTTTTATATGCACTGGGAAAACAAAAAATTGCATGACTTGCTTTATTGCAATATTTGCTTTATTTCGGTGGTCTGGAACTGAACTTGCAATATCTCTGATACTGCTTACATAGCTAGAGAAGAATGAAAAATGACAAGCAAAGAAGCTTTCAGCTATGGAGGGTCAGATATTCTACAGCCCTCCTTAAAAGTCACTGTAGTAACCTTACCTTTGGCTAAAGCAAGATAGGGAATCTTAAGCAGGAATGTGATCCTTTAAAAGGATCCCTCTGCCTGCTGTGCTGTGAATTGGCTAAGAAGAAAGAATGAAAGCAGAGAGAGCACTTAAATGACAATAACTTGGACCACAGTGAGAGTCATAAAGATGGAGTACCTTCAGCCTTTGGTTTTTTGGGACTGGCTAATAACATACTAAGGAACCTGCTATTCCACCATACTTCATTATACCCTGCTAAATGTCAATGGTACCCTATAAGAAAGAATTGGGAGCTGGACATGGTGGCGCACTTCTGTGATCCCAGCAACTTGGAAGGCTGAGGCAGGAGGATTGCAAGTTTGAAGCCAGGCTCCGCAACTTAGCAAGAGCCTGTTTCAAAATAAAAAAGAAAAAAGGCTAATAAAATGGCTCAGTGGTTAAGCACCTCTTGGTTCAATCCCCAGTTCTAAAAAAGAATTGGTGAAATGGAAATGGGAAAAAAACTATTTCTTCAATCCAAAAATTCTACAATTAACCTATCTATCTTGTTTCAAGTTTCAGGAATACCTCAAGTTCCCATTAGTAAATTCCTAATCTTTTTATAGCACATTAATTTCATCTAGGGCTATAAAAAGTGTGTAGGCAAACACTTTTTATACAGGGCCAGTTAATAAATATTTTAAGTTTTATAAGCCATGAGATCTCTGTCGCAACTACTCAACTCTGCTGTTTTAGCACAAAATCAATCGTAGAAAACACATAAAAGGTATGTCCACAAACCCTGAAATCAAAATTGTATATAATTTTCATGTGCCACAAAATATTATCATTCTCATTTTTCAACCATTTAAAAATGTAAAATTCAATTGAACCTCCCAAAACACATAAAAATAGGCAGTAAGTTGGATTTCTTTCATGGGTTATACTTTGCCAACTGCTATTCTAGAATTTAAATACCCTAACTTGGATAAACAATCCTGGCATTCTGTTCCTCACAATTTCATGCTTATTATTTTGTGTTATTCACATTAGAGGTATTAAATACATCAACCCAAGAGATACACCCATATTTCAGTACCTGGCAACATAACACCTTAAATAATTTATATGAAATAATATCGTTAGCACATATCTTTCAACCAAGATCGTTATACTTCTTGTGTCTTATAAATTATAACCTTGGAACTCTAGACAAAATTGCTAAGTATTAATGAAATAAGGTGCTTAAAAATAGCTTATCACAAGGTCTTTCTACGCTACAACCAGTCAAGAGAAGAAGAAAAAGGAAGAAAAGTTTCCCACATTAAACTAAACAGAGCTTAGTTGTTAATGACACAGATTCCATCCAATGCAGAGGTTTGAAGATTGGAAAGAAGGGAAAGATCAATACCTACTGATGTGTTTGCCTTTCTCTCTTTCAGTGGGCAGTTCTGGAAAAAATGGTAAGTGTGGATCATTTCCTTGCCTTACTTGTTTCTGTGATTAGAATCTTTGAGTTTTTGTTCCCATATTTTCTTGAATTATAAGTTTTTTCCCTTAAAATAGTCATTATTTAAGTAGTTTCCTCATATTTCAGTTTTCATTCACTTTTATCTATTTTCCTTTTGTAACAAAATATAATGGTCTTCTATCCAATTCTAGTTATTTATTATCAAAGATTATTGAAAGTGTATATTCCCAGCTAGCCTATTTTCTGTGTTTTACACTATCAATTGATAACTTTTACTCCAAAAGAAAATCCTCTAAGATAGACAAAAGAATAGATGTCAAGACAAGATGGTGATTTTGATAACTGACCAACAACATACATTTTTCAAACTGATCAGGAAAATGGGTTTTTAAAAACTGACTTGTGAAAGAACAAAGAAAGGTAAGAAATGCAATAGTTTGAATTTCAGTAGAATTGTTATTATTTACTCAAGGATTCAAATCTTTACGTCCAGGTTGGGTATGTAGCTCAATGGTAGAACATATGCCTAGCATGTATCCCAGCACCTCAAAAAAAAATCTTAACCTTAACTAAAGAAAACTGTTTGTGGAGTAGGATGTGGACATAAAAGATCTTACCCTCTCTGAGGAGCAGATGTGGAACTTTGGCCAGCAGCACTCCTGAGGATAAAACAGACTTCTATACTTCCTAGAGATTCTGTTTCTGAATTTACCTAGAAGGTAGATTCTCTTAGAGTTAGAAAATCCCCACTGATCTTTCTTTTGTGTGTTATTTTTAGCACTATTTCCTATGGGTAAGTTCCTTAACTATTCTCAACTGTGACGTTTTACATTATTTTCTGGCCTAGCTATTTCTATTCCCAAAATAGAAGCTTACGTTTCTAAGATCATTTTAAATGTCCCTGTTGTCCAGAATTTTCTAACATTTTAAATATCTATTTTTTGAAATATTGCTGTAGAGGACATTAAGTTTATACAAAAGGATGCCATAATCTCTGGTCGTCATCTGGGGTCTAGAAAAAAATACCCTCATTGACTCCCAGCAAAATATAACAAAAGAAAGATTGGTTTCTGAACTGCATTAGTTCTTTGAAGATAATTTAGAACTCCTTTATTCATCTGAGAATGTCCTCTGAATCATAACAGGGCAAAAAAAATGAAGAACAAAATCTCACCTACTACCTTCTAAATAACTTTACCTTTGAGGGAATGTATTGAGCAACTGCTATATACTAAGCACTTATCATATTCCTGCTTGGTAATAATTATCCTCTGCTGTAGCCGGGCGTGGTGGCACACGCCTGTAATCCAAGCGACTTGGGAGGCTGAGTCAGGAGGATCGCAAGTTCAAAGCCAGCCTCAGCAATTTAGGGAGGCCTTAAGCAACTCAGTGAGACCCTGTCTCTAAATAAAATACAAAATAGGGCTCGGGGTGTGGCTCAGTGGCCAAGTGTCCTTGAGTTCAATCCCTGGTTCAAAAAATAATAATAATAATAATAATAATAATAATAATAATAATAATTATCCTCTGCTTAACAGATAAGAAAACTAAAGCTCTCAGGTATTTGCACGAGGTTTTAAAAGTTGGAACAGCAGAATCAGGATTCAAACCCAAGACTTCCTGTCTCTGAAGTACACAATCTTTCTATACCAACACACTGCCTCCAATACAGTATCACAAATGCCTTTTTTGTGATTATTAATAAAACCTTACCTATAAATCAAGTATTACAAATACAAATATACATCTACTAAAATTGGAAATTAAATATACACAAAAGAATCCTTTTAAAAATAGGAGAGTTCCCATTTAAATCAATGTTCTAGTTTTGTTTTCTAAATTCAGATTTCTCTATACTAAAATAATTTAATGCATGGCTTAGCTCTTCAAGGAAACCATATAAAATAGAATAGTAATTTTTCAAACACTATAAATATATAATCATAACATGCAATCTAACAACACATATTTCAAGCATTTCAAACATTCCAAACACAAATTCCAAATATGTTTTTATAATCATGTTTAAACCTCATTCTTTCTAAAAAGTGAGTCAGGGAGAAAGGAGAACAGGAAAGCAAGCTGAAAGAGGCGATCATTTTCTTTTGACTCATGGTACAAGAAACAATTATGCATTCAGAGCAGTCACTGTATGCCTACATTTCTCAAATGCCTTCTCCACATAGAGGTCATCACAGGACCTTGTGATAGGATCTTGTGTGTTTCCCTTATAAAAAGAGTGTCATCTGTGTTGGTTGATCTTGTGTGTCAACTTGACTCAGAAGAACCTTGAGTGACAGAGGGCTCTGAGAAGGGATCACAGATCAAGCCTCTTCCTGGAGGTGAATTATATTTTAGTGAATACATTTTTTAAAGTTGCCAGAAAAAAAAATCAATTTGGTCTTTTAAAATGTTTTCTTATAAAATACATATTCTTATTGATATAATCTTTCAAACACAATTGATATTTTTGAAAAAGGAGACTAAGATTTAATTCAATGTACAAAGGAAGATTTAAGACAAACCAGACCATCAAATAAATACCATCATTCCCTCAATCTCTTACATCTCACCTCTACAACTACCTAATATTATCTTCTGAAATAAAATCAATGGATAGACTGAGAACTAATGATTCATCCCTCTGATGCTTAACAGATCAGTTAGAGTATAGATATGATTGTGCTCACCCTGCCAATGAATTAAGAACCTAAAATTAGTTTCCTAATAAAGCCCATATTCTTATTCTTGGTCAAGTTGAAAGGGATGTAAAAGTTAACTGGTGTGGTCAGAAAGCTCCTACTGTACATGGCCTTATCACACCCTCCCTTAACCTGTAAATGATTACCAAAATTGTGAAAGATGTACATTTGCAGTCATCCCTAGGTATCCACTGGGGACTGGTTCCAGGACCCCCTTCAGATATTAAAAGCTGCAGATGTTCAAGTCCCTTAGATAAAATAGCAATAGTATTTCCAAAAAAAAAAAAACTACACACACCCTCCTGTACACTTTAAATAAAACATTAATGCTATGTAATAATTGTTCTATTGTATTGTTCAGAGAGCAATAAGAAAAAATGTCCAAAAAAGTCCATATTCTATTTTGCATATTAAGTACAACAAAATTAGAATTATTAATGTGAAAAATATTTCATATCTTTCATCTCTAGCAAAAATAAATCCAATTTAAATTTTTAATCAGAGTATACCACAATAATGCCCAGTCTTTAAATCTTTTCATTGCATTATAATTTTGTTGTATGTGCTACTTCCTGTAATAAATGGTCTTTCAGCTAAATTTTGCAAATCTTTATGTTATGAAGCTTTACATTTTAACTTCATGATCCCTTTGATCATGAAGTCAAAGGGGAAAGAAAAGATTTTGTGTACTACCTTGAAATCTGGGAAAAGGGAGACTTGGAACATGGTGGAATAATGATCTCTGTGGCTTACTTCTTCAATGCAAAGATGAAATTAAAAAGGACCTCACTTATGGTATAACTAGATTCCTGAAAAATAAATCCTAGAAAATCTGATTTTTGGTTAACCCAGTTCAAGATAGAAAAGTAACAGCAAAGTTATTAAATAATCAATGGTTTAAAGATATTATTAGAAGTGACAAGGTGTTTTTCAGTGTAGTGAGAAAAATACAGCTTTTTAAATTCTATGAAATTGGGAAGAGCATAGGTAGAATAAAAACTGAACTGAATGCTTCATTAAATTCTAGAATACTTAATTTGGTTAACAATTATATAATTTGGTTAACAAAATTATACAATTTAAAAGATAGACTTAGGTTTCAAAATGGGTCATATACAGTATTGTAAACAATAGAAAATTATTATCCCCAAGTAAAACTAAAAATATTCATATATTAAGAAGAACCAGCTTGCTTGAGAGATACAGAATTCTTAAGGTTACAAGCATTAATGGAAAAGCTCACTCTCCCTATCATTCCACATCCCACCACTCTCCAAACAAAATGAAACAGTCCACTGGCAGCACTGTCAAAGATTAAAAAATTCTGGACTATTTCTCTTAATTCATCAATTCTTGGGATACACTACCACTAATTTTCATTAGAAAATTGGAAATGTGCTTATCTACAATAAAATGCCAATACTCATATCTTAATAAAGAGAAAGAAGGGAGAAAATTCATAAAAGAGTTCTGCCATTTCTGCACATTTTCTAATGTTATTCTTATTTGGGTGTCAAAAACTTAAGACAGAGAAAACATTAAACTACAATACTACTTTTGATTTATAATTAGTTTCTTACCTAATATAGGTGAGCTTCATTTTACAATTGATAAAATTCTAAAGTTCTATAACTCTCAATTTTTCAATCATCAAACCCTAAATATACTAGAAATTCTTCAATACATAAAAAAATCCAAAAATTAATTTTTAAGCAAGAAATCTCCATGTAATACAATGAGCAACTCCTTTAAATTATTTGTTGGGAACTAAGAATGACTTATCATGACTGGATCAGAGTTTCTGCCTATATATCTCATTCGGTAGTAGTAATAGCCAATATTTATCGGCTACATAATAAGTTCCATGCACTGTACTGTTTTGTTTTGTTTTGTTTTGTTTTGTTTTGGAACCAGGGATTGAACTCAGGGACACTCGGCCACTGAGCCACATCCCCAGCCCTATTTTGTATTTTATTTAGAGACAGGGTCTCACTGAGTTGCTTAGGGCCTCACTAAGTTGCTGAGGCTGGCTTTGAACTCGCGATCCTCCTGACTCAGCCTCCCAAGTTGCTTGGATTACAGGCGTGCACCACCACACCCGGCTCACTGTACTGTTTTACTTAAATAACATTATTTAATCTTCATAACACCTCTGCAAGATAGCAACTAGTATTGCCCCAGTTTACAAACATGAAGTTTACCCAACTACCTAGGTATGAAGCCAGGAATTGACATTTGTCTCCAAGGCTATGCTCCTTTATCTTTTATCTAGAATCCTTAAATAATTCTGAAAAGAGAGCAGAGCATACTAAATATAAGAAAAATGAGTTTTTGGTTGTTAATTCGTTTACCCAAATTAACCCAGCTAGCAGGGTTAGTAAACCCAGGTTTTCTCATTCAGCTTTTAAGTTCAGTATTCTTTCTACTGTATTACACAAACAAGACATTCCTCAAACAAGACATGTTTCTGGTGCCTAGTAAGAATCCACACAATTTTCCTTGGCAGCCTAGACATTTCTTAGTTCCAGGGACCCAAATTACTAAAAGAGAGAGAAAAAAAATACCTAGCAGAAGCTAATGGATTCAAAAGTATTAGATTACAGAAATTTACACATAGCAGAGTTGATTCACCAGCACATATTAAGAGGGACCTGAAATTTTGGCAAAGTGAACTAGCAGATATTGCAAGAAGAAGTCTAAGATGATAGTTAAAACTTAACTCTGAAGTCTGACTTATATGGGTTCAATTCCCAGTTCTACCACCTATCAATTGTATGATTTATCTTCCTTTAAGCTTTCTGTGCCTCGATTTCTTCATCTGTAAAGCTGGAATAATAATACTATCTATATGGTGGTTGTGAAGATTAAATGATTCAATACGTAAAGTGTTCAGAAAAGTGGTATATGGGAAGCACAATAATTATCAATAATTATCAGCTACTATTATTATTGTTTTGCATAATGAAATATACTTTTATTCAATATGTAAATCACATTTGAATTTAAATTTTTCTAGTTTAAGAAATAATTACTGCAGCTTTTCATGATTTTTCCTTTAAATCCCATTCCTTTTCAGGATACATCTTACATTAGCCCTTCCGCATTATTCATGGGCAGAACATATTGAACAAATGTCAGTTCATTTATATTACATTTCACCTTTTCTCTCATTAGTCTTCCACTTTATTGAAAAAAGTTTTGAGTTTTATCAATACTTGTATACTACTAAGTGATTCCACCATTTTAAATTTTCAGGAAAATCTCAAGCTATCCCGTTTTTTCAGTTTTAAGACAAAAAGGGAAATCAAATATGGGTGAGAGAGGGGAACAGGAATAAAGCAAATATACTTGATATCTGAATCCTGCACTTTGTTGTGTGCTCAGTTATGTTTCCAGGTTATGAGGATGGAGGACCTGAAAAAGCATCATATTCCAAAACCTCGATTTTAAAACATTCAAAATGCCGAAAAGAAGCACAAAAAAGGGAAATATATATCGGTTCTGATAAATCCTTGACATCAGCACAGAAGAAGAAGCCAGAAAGAAAAGCAAAAGGCACTGAAATGGAGGTCAGGTCAGAGAGTGATACAGGAATATCTAAAGGACAGCAAGTCCAAGAAAAGAAGAGTGAAGTGAAAATACCAAAAGGACAAGAAGCTCAGATAAACTGCGACACGGGAGTGGGAGAAACCAAGCCAGCCCCAGCAAAGAGCGACACCGGAGTAGCAGAAACAAAGCCAGCCGCCGCAAAGAGCGA
>JAJEJO010050909.1:73136-98162 GCA_020662805.1 Glaucomys volans | reverse complement strand
TGACATGACTCTAAACGTTGCTGTACCAGAGAAATAGCTTGTCTGGCTTCTGTTGTTAACATTCTGGTTGAATTTAAATTAGAATCGCCCTTAAGAATGTCAAATAAAGGCTTTAATTCTCCTGTAGATATTTTTAGATACGGTCTGATCCAATTAATATCACCTAACAACTTTTGGAAATCATTTAAAGTTAGCAAATGATCTACTCTGATGGTAAGTTTTAAAGGCTGTACAGTAGTAGCAGATAGCTTTGTGCCCAAATAACTTTGCAGTTCTCCTGTTTGTATTTTCTTAGGAGCTATAGTTAATCTCCAGGCCTTTAATTCCTTGGTCATGAAGACCAAAGTGTTTTTTAATATTAACTTGTTTTCGTGGCACAGGAGAATATTATCCATGTAATGATAAATTAGCATATTGGGTAGTTATGGCGGGTTGAAGCAAGAGCTTTATCCACATATATTTGACATAAAGTAGGGCTGTTAGTCATGCCCTGGGGCAACACTGTTTACACATACCTTTGATCAGGTTTAGCATGATTTATGGCAGGCAGAGTGAAAGTAAATCTCCAACAATCAGTCTTATATAATGGTATAGAAAAGAAACAATCTTTTAAATCCACTATGATAGTGGGCCAATTTTTTGGCAAGGCTGACACCAGAGGCAGTCCACGCTGAATGGGCCCCATGGAATACATTTGATCATTGATGGCTCTGAGATCATGCAATAACCTCCATTTGCCTGACTTCTTTTTTATCACAAAAATAGGAGTATTCCAAGGGGAAGTAGACGGTTGTAGGTGGCCTGCGTCTAATTGTTCTTTAACCCAGATTATGAGCAGCCTCTAGTTTTTCTTTGGTTAGGGTTGATAAGACTTTACACAGAGCTTTTATATACAGGGCATTGTTACAGTAGTTAGACATCATGGACCTTTTTATAAAAGATTATTTTACAGTTAAGAAGTTATTAGAGACTTTTAATTTTAGGTATTATTGTTTTATTTATTATTGTTATTATTTTTAATGTTTTTTAAAATGTTATATTATTTTGTAACATTTACATATGTTGTTTTTAGAGTTTAAATAAGTATTAGTTAATATATATATTATTAAGTTTAAAATATAGATTAATGAATGACAGAACTTTTAACTTCTCTTTTGTGTGTTAAAGTAGCAAAATGTTTTTATGTTTTATAATATAGACTTTTAAATAGATTATGTTTTCTTTGTACTGTAAAAATTATATATTTAAAATGTTACCTTGATGTAAGAGGACATTATATATCTTATTGATAATATTATATAAAATGATATAGGTAAACTTTAATAAAGTTTACTATTAATATAAGTTTAAAGATTATTATTACAGACAAGCTTAGTTTGAAGAATAGTAGCTAGATAAAGATATTGTTTTAAATTTTGTGTTTTAAAAGTTTGCATACCTAGAAAATAAAAACACATTTAACATATAAAAAGGAGTAATAGCACAATTATTTTGATGTTGACTAAATTGAGTTTTTAGAAAAATCAGGCTATGAAATATAGTATGATATTTTAACATCTGTTGATTAACCATATTTATTAAAAAAAAACAAGTTATAAGATTGATTGTTTTTAGGAATAGAATTTAAGAGAACTGATGTTTAGGATAATATAGTATTATTTGAGATTTTAGAACAGGAACACATCTTAATTTTTTAGAACTCAGTTTTTCCAAGTAATAAAACCTGACAAATAGAAGAAAATTATCTTCTTGGGGCAAATCAACATTTTAGATTTTGCTTTATATGAGTTCATTAAAGTTTACATAAATCTGTGTTAATTACCGTCAATTTAATCACAAACACAAAGTTTGTGAAATTTACCCTTTACTTTTTATTACCTATTTAGATTTTTTTCTTTATTCCAAGTCTTATATCTAAATTTTTATCACCAGTTTTATGTCTAATTTTTCATCTTAAACCCTTTTAAAACTCTTTTTCTTTAAACTTTCTTATATTTTCTTTTGTCTTTCACTAAATATATTTTTATGTTTAGAATCTTTTATATATTTTTTCTTACCTGTTAGCTTCATTCTTTGTTCACATTTTGAAATCATTCTTGTGAAACTTTGAACTTTAATTACTTCATTTTAATAAAATGAAATATTTTGTTAGTATAGTACCTTGATTGAAACACAGTTGAAACTTTTGGATTTCTCTGTAAATAGAAATATACTTGTTAGGAGTTAACTTTAACCTTGTCTTTAGTGACGATATAAAGTAATTTATTAATTTAGGAAAAACACCAGCAACGTTTAAGCACGTAGTCCTGGAATGTAAGGAGTTAAGAATTTAACATTTAATATTTTAACCTTATAAATTGAGCAGATCTCTTTAATAAACATATTTAATTAACCTCTTGTATATTAAAACCAATTTACTTATTTTTTTTGTAAGAACAATTATATTAGACAAGCATATTGAATAGTGTTTGCTTTCTCCTCTGTTGAAGAAAAATCCTAGAAAGAAAGGACATTAGGCATTTCATAATAAATAGTACTATTAACACTTTGAAGAACCTGTGAGTAAAGTAATGTTAAGACATTAGATTTTTACTTATTTAGTCGGTTTAAATTGAACCTTTCAAATCACGTGAATCAAAGATTGGATCCAAATCTTAATTTAATTGAGAGCTCTCTTTATATTAATTTGATACCATGTACATGGTTTGACATATGACAGAAAGACAAATGAAAATACAAAACACACAAACACACACACAAAGAAAAATCTATGTGCTCAGAAGATACAGAATTTAAACAAAAAGTAAGTCCTGTAAAAGAGACACAGCCATTAAGGATTTAAAACAGCATGAGAAAAAATTATCTTTCTGTGCTGCAGCTTCCTACACATTCCAAAGTGGGCTTTCAAGGTTAGGCCAGGAATGTTGTTGTTCAGGGCTTTTTAACCCCTGTAGTAACTTTAGATATAGAGCTTTTAATGAATGAGAATTCTCCATGATAATGCTGAAAGTCCCCCTTTTATTAACAGTATGTAACCCTTTCAGTACTGATAGCTTTTATTATTTTACACTGATTTAGGATTTATTATTTTACATTGATTTATATTACATTGATTTATTATTATTATATTAAAGGAGTCCCATTGGCTTTTAGCAAAGCCCTTAAAGGACCTTTCATACGAACTCGAGACATCTCCGAGCCCATAATTTATTTAATAAGTGGCCGCCTTTCGCGTGCCTATTTACACTTTTTTTTATTGGACCGCCTTCCGCTTAGTCCCTTCACTTTTTTTTTACTGGACCGCCTTCCGCTTAGTCCCTTCACTTTTTACCGGCCGTTTTTCCTTTTTTCTTCCCTTTTAAACTTATTTACAGGTTATTTATATATATACTACTTACATATCCCAGGTTTCGGCACCACTTATCACGAATCCCTGCCCGCAGAGAGACGCGACACGTAGGCTGATTAAAAGCTTTATTTACAGCATGGCCATTTCGTTAAGTTTTTCTTTGTTCTCCCCCTCAGGGGAGATAACTACAGGTTATATAGGGGAAAGCAACCAATCAGAGTACTGTCCATGCGGACAGCGCATGGACATACAGTGCTATAGATAGAGAGCATGCGTTGATCACGCGCAGGACATGCATCTTTAACAGCCAGTGATGGCTGCTTTCTCAGAGATAAGCGACTAAAGGAATGCAATGTGGCCGTGCTGGCACATTGCCAATCGCCATCTTGCAGGCAAAATAGAGGATGGGGTCCCGGGCACCCCGACAGGTAAGTGAATGGAACTAAAGACCATCATGCTAAGTGAAATAAGCCAGACTCAGAAAGTCAAAGTCAAATGTTTCCTATGATATGAAGAAGCTAGTCCAAAATAAGGAGAACAAATAAAAGGGGCATGGAGGATCCCATCAAAATAGAAGAAAGGGGATGGGGATATAGCTTAGTTGGTAGAGTGCTTGCTTAAAGACAGACATTTAGCTTGTTTCCAACTTTTTTACCACTGGTTAAATAGTGCTGCCATTGCCAAATGATGCTGCAATAAACATCTATGTTTAGATTTCCAGAAATGGAATTGCAAGATTAAAGGAAATGTGTATTTTAATGCTAACAGATAGTACATAATTACTTTCCCCCAAAAAAATTTTTTCAGTGCTGAGAATAGAACCCAGGGCCTCAGCCCTTCCCCCAAACATTATAATAATCCACATTCCTACAGGAATATGTGAGCATTCTACATACTCAATGGTGATAGAAATCATAACTCTTCTTAAGAAAAGTGGTGGTGTCTAACTATTCATTTAATTGTATTTTCCTGACTGCTAGTGGGACCAAGCTTTATTTCATCAGTTTATTGGTATTTTTGCATATTATCTGAATATGCAATTGAATGCAATTGAATGCAATTGAATTAATCAATTATTCAAATTGGTGATTTTCTCTTATTCAGTGTCAGTATTTTTGTATATTAATTTTAAATGTATTATGTTTTTAATTTCATTGACACATAGTAATAGAATTCAATGTGGTATTTCCATACATGCAAATAGCATGCACAGATAAAATCCAACCTCCTTCTTCCACTACCCAATCCACATATAAAAGAGAACATGTGTTACTTCTCTGTGTTTGGTTAATTTCACTTAAAATAATGTACTCTAGTTCCACTCATTTTGTTGCAATGACAGGGTTTCATTTTTCTTTATGACTGAATACTATTCCATTATGTATATTTACCACATTTGTCTTTGTACACTCATCTGTTGATTAACACCTAGACTGATTCTTTATTTTAGTTGTTGTGAGTAGTGCTGCAATAAACATGGATGTGCAGGTATCTTTTTGGTATACTGATTTCATTTCCTTTGGACATATATCCAGAAGTGGGATGGATGTATCATATGGTAGATCTATTTTCAGATTTTTGAGAAAACTTCATAGTGTTCTCCATAACTACACTAATTTACATTCCTACCAACAGTGTATAAGAGTTCCTTTTTCACCCCATCCTCACCAGCATCTGTTGTTGCTTTTTTTATAATCACCATAGTATTGGGATGACATAATATCTCATCACAAGTTTGATTCACATTTCCCTAATGGTTAATGATACTGAGCATTTTTTCATATATGTGTTGGCCATTTGTAATTTTTATTTTGAGAAGAAACTATCCATTTACCCATCTTAAATTGTATCTCTTCTAGTTAAGTTTTTTGAATTCCTATGTTCTCAGTATGAACCATCTGTGAGATAAGTATTTGGCAAGTATTTTCTCCCATTCTGTAGGCTGTAATAATTTCCTTTGCTGTGCAGAACATCTACAGTATAGTTTAACCCTGATGTTTGTTGTTTTGTTTTGTTTTGCTTTTTTTGTTTGTTTGTTCTTGATCTGAATGATCTACTGATGAAAGTGAGGTGTTTAAGTCCTCCGTGATTTCTAGGTTGGAGTTTATTTCTCATTTGAGATCTAATGGCATATATTTGGTAACACTCGGTGCTATAATATTAGGTGAATATAGATCTATAATCATTATATCATCTGTTGAATTGATCCGTTCATCATTATATAGTGACCTCTTTGTCTCTTCTTACAGTTTTTGTCCTAAAGTTTATTTTATCAGATATAATTATGGTTACTGCTCCTTGTTTTAGGTTTCCATTTTCTTAGAATGTCATTTTCTACCCTTTCTTTTTCAGTCTATGTGTCTTTGCTGGTGAGGTGAGTCTCTTACAGGCAGCATATTGTTGGGTTCCATCATTTTATTCATTCTGCTAATCTATATCTTTTCACTAGAGAGATTAGTCCATTTATACTCAAGGTTATTGTTGATAGGTAAGGATTTACTCCTGTCATTTTGTTGATTTTCTTCCAGTTGTTTTGAATATTCTTTGTTCCCTTTTTTGTTCATCTTTATAGTTTGACGGTTTTACTGTACTGATGTTTGATTCTCTTTTATTAGAAAATTTAAAAGAGGTTCAATGAAACCTTTATTTTTTGTTTTATTGGTGCATTATAACTATATATAATAGTGGGTTTCATTGTGACATATTCATATATGTGACATATTCATAATTTGCTCCATATCATTCTCCAGTACTTCCCCTTCCCCTTCTCTCCTTCCTCCCCTTGGTCCTCTTCCTCTATTCTTCATATCTCCCTTCTATTTATTTACATATGCTTTTAATTGTTACATGTTACAGTCTGGATATGAGGTGTCCCCTGAAAGCTCACATGTGAGCAAACAAAAGAGGGTTCAGAGGATGACTGGGTTGTGTGAGCCTTAACTCAGTGAATTAATCCCCTGATGGAATTAACTGAGTGGTTACTAGAGTCAAGTGGGATATGGCTGGAGGAGGTGGGTCACTGGGGGCGTGGGCTTGGGGTATATATTTTCATTTGGCAAGTGGAGCTCTCTCTCCCTCTACTTTCTAATCATCATATGAGCTGCTTCCCTCCACACTTCTGCTGCAATAGCCTGCCTCACCTCAAGCATCAACGAATGGAGCAAGCTTCCTATGGACTGAGACCTTTGAAACTATGAGCCCCCAAATAAACTTTTTCTCTTCTGGAATTGTTCTGGTTAGGCCTTTTAGTTACAGCAGCAAAAAAAAAAAAAAAAAAAAAAAAAAAAAAAAAAACCTGACTAAACAGTACATTGTAATTATACATAAAACTGGTATTCATTGTGATATGCTCATACATGCATATAGCATAATTTGGTCAATTTCATTCCCCGGTTCTTTCCCTTTCCCTTTCTCTTTCCTCCTTCCTCCCCTCTATACTACTAATCTCCCTTCAATTTTCATGAAATTCACACTTTTTCACTTCCTTTTTTCTGTCCAGCCTCTGCATATGAGAGAACACATTCAACCTTGACTTTCTGGATCTGGTTTTATTTCATGTTCTCAAGTTCTATACATTTATCAGCAAACAAATAATTTCATTCTTCTTTGTGGCTAAGTAGAACACCATTGTGTATTACATGTCAAATTTGCTTTATCCATTCTTCTGTTGATGGAGACCTAGGCTAGTTTTATAACTTAACTATTGTGAATTGTGCTACTATAAACAATGAAATGCATGTATCACTATAATATGTTGATTGGATAAATACCAAGGAATGGATTAGCTCGGTCTTATGGTGGTTCCATTCCCAGTCTCTTACGGAATCTCCATACTGATATCCTTAGTGGGTGTATTAATTTGTAGTCCCACCAACACTGTGTAATCATCCCTTTCTTCCCACATCCTTGCCAGCATTTATTATTTACATTCTTGATGTTTGCCATTCTAACTGGGATGAGATGAAATTTCAGTGTAGCTTTGATTTGCATTTTTGAATGCTAATAATGTTGAACATTTTTTCATATATTTGTTAGTCATTTGCATGTCTTCTTTTTAGAAAAATCTGTTTAGTTCATTTGCCCATTTTACATCTCAAAGCCCTAGAAAAGCAAAGTATAAACTAATCCCCAAACCAGTAGGAGATGGTAAGTAATTAAAATCAGAATTAAAATTAGATCAGTCAAAATTAATAAAATGGAGAATTAAAAAAATACAAAGTAACAATGAGTTGGTTCTTTGAAAGGATAAATGAAATTAATAAGCCCTTAGCTAAGTTAACCAAAAGAGAGAGAAGAACCAAATCAACAAAATTAGAGATGAGAAGGGAGATATCACCACAGACATTTCTGAAATTCAGAAGATCATTAGGAACTATTACTAAAACTTCTCCAATAAATTGGAAAATCTGTAAGATATGGACAAATTTATAGACATGTAAGACTTACGTAAATTGAACCACTGGAGTATAGAAAATCTAAACAGACCAATAACAAGCAATAAGATTGAAGCCATAATACAAAGCCATCCAACAAAGAAAACCCCAGGACCAGATGAATTCTCAGCTGAAATCTACCAGACTTGTAAAGAAGAACTAATGCCAAGCCTTCTCAAATTGTTCTGTGAAATAAAAAAGAGAGGAACATTCCCAAATTCATCCTATTAGACCAGTATCACCTTGATAACCAAAACCAAAAAGGAAAGAAAACTACAGACCTCACAGTGGTCAAACACTGTTGATATTGGTTCTGTTACTTGTTAAGTGCCCTTGCCACTGGCTATACCAATAATAGTGAGTGACCTGAAGCACTTGTCCTCTGACCAGTCAGTGCTGCAGACTCAGGTTCTTCATAGGAAAGGCAATAACACAAACTACACCGCTATGGAGTTCACCCGGTCATGCCAGCAGTGATCAGACAAGGTGCTGGGACAGAGGGGGCAGCAGTCAGAAACCAATAGGTATGGTGGCAGCAGGAGTCAGAAACCAATAGGTATGGTGGCAGCAGGAATTATTTCTCTCTGCTGCTATGAGGGAGTGCCAGCCCAGAAGTAGTACCTTGGGCCCCCTAGCTGTGCACACCTAGGAATAAGGCAATGGCTGAGGCTTTTATCCCCTAACAAATTCTTTCAGCTGTAGTGTGTAGAGCAAGTAGGAGTAAGATATGGCCAGAGTTAGGCAAAATTCCTCTCAGGGCCTCCCTTGGCTGTGTGCACCCAGAGGCAGGGTGGTGCTCAGCACCTTTCTCCCCCATGCCAGACTCCTTCAACTGAAGTGCTTGCAGCAGTGACTGAGAGTGGAACATGGCCAGCACTGGGCAAATTTCTTTCTGGACCTCCCGAGGCTAAGCAACTCAGAGGCAGGGCAACAGCTGAGGCAGCACATTGTTCCAGATTACCCCCACAGGCCCCTGTGGGCAGGGTGACAATGGAACCATTGAATTCGTTCTCCATAAATGACAGGTGCCTGTATATGGTACTGGGAAGGAGGAAGTTACTGCCCTCAGTCCTGACACCAGTGTGAATCTGCACACAACTGACCAAGTCCCTGTTCTCAGAATACAAGCTCCCTGATCTCCTGGTTCTTAAGGGCAGTGTCCTTCATTTCCCTCCATGTTGCAACATCCATCCCCTACAGGGAGCTAGAAGGTTTGAGTCAGTCACTCTACTGGACCAAGTTTGGTTCATGAGGCAGTTACTCACTGAGGCAGTACAATGAAATGCCTGTGAAGCAGAAATGTGCAGGGGTTTCTGAGCCCTACAGCAGTCCAAATTCAGACAATAGGTTTTTTTCTCAAGATAGCTCCTGACTAGAGCACCTGGGGTTCACTGGGCCATGATGTGAAATCCTTTTCCAAAGAAAGGGTATTATGCAGATTTCCAGTTATTTATTTAATTAGTCTGCGAATTATGGAACTTCCAGTAGCCACATCTGCACTAATAGTAAGGCATCTGGGTCCTATCAGATATGCACTGGCAACACCAAAGCATTTTATCTTATAATTTTTTGAGGTAAGTACTCTTATAACTTCTAAATTTCTGAAAGAAAACTGAAGCACACACATATAGGCTTTAAATTGTTTACTGTAGCTTTCTTGTAACAAATTGTATTTTAAGCAACCAAATTCCCAGTAAGAAGAGACTAAGTAAGTAATTTCCAACAATAAAAGTTATAGCAGGTCCACACCATGGAATTTTGTTAGCAAAAAATCATGTTTTTGAAGAATTTTTCATCACAGGAGAAAATGTCCACAGGACAACGTGAACTTGAGCAACTTACTTAATCATTCTGAGCTTCAAAAGATCTGCAAAATCAATTAAATGAAAATTACTCCATTTCTTCATAGGGATTAAGTGTACTGAGATAAAATAATGTTTGTAAAACTAAATAGAAGCTACATATAGCAAAATCTACCATCATTTCCATACACCTTCAAAGAAAAACTAACACCAATCCTCCTCAAATTATTCCATGAAATAGAAACTCATTCCAAACTCATTCTATGAAGTTAGTATCACCCTGATACCAAACCTTACAAAGACACGTAAGGAAAGAAAACTTTAGACCAATATCCCTGATGAACATAGATGCAAAAATGCTCAGTAATGGGCTGGGGATATAGCTTAGTTGGAAGAGTGCTTGCCTATCAAGCACAAGGCCCTGGGTTCAATCCCCAGCACCGAAAAAAAAAAAAAAAAAAAGAAAGAAAGAAAGAAAGAAAAAGAAAATGCTCAATAAAATACTAGCAAAACGCATACAAAAACATATTTAAAAAATAGTGCACACGACCAAGTGTGTTTCATACCAAAAATACAAGGTTGGTTCAACATAAGGAAATCAATTGATGTAATAGAACACATCAGTAGACTTAAATCAAGAATCACACAATTATCTCAATAGATGCAGAAAAAGCATTTGACAAAATACAGCATCCATTCGTGATTAAAACATTAGAAAAATGAGGATTAGAAGAACATAACATTGTAAAATCTATATATGAGGCTCTCACTTAGCTTCCTCAGTTGCAGTTTTCTTGCTTGTTCTCTCGCGTGTGCGTGCAGCACCTTCGTAAAGCCCTAGACCTGGAGTGACCTTACAGACTGTGGGCCTGGGAGTCCACAGATACTAGTCAGGCAACAGGCAGTTAGTCTACCGTTGGAGGTAAACAAAGTAGGGACCAGCTTAAGCTAGAAGAAAAACTTCTTGCTAAACTCCAGACAACCGAATGTGCCTCTTGAGATCATGTGTTGGATACACGTGTACTTCAAACAGCCCCGCCACAGTGTCGAGCTCTTGCTGTATGTCAACGCTTTACAGTTGGCACTTTAGCCTCGGGACAGTCTTACGAGTTTGTATCTCTGCATCCTCTTCTTGTCATACGAAGTGAAGTCATAGTTTAAAATCTGAGGATTTACTTTTGCAAATTGGAATGCAATCACCAGCAAATGAATGGATCTTTTAAATATAGACAGGGAAACAGAAGTCAGTGACTACCATGAGATGTGAAAAAAACTTGATGCCATTGCTGTCTTTGAGGATGGAAAGGGGCCAGAAGCCAAGTAATAGCTTGTGATCTCTAAAGCTGAAAAAGGAAAACTGCAGTTTGATATCTTATGGGATAGAAGGCTCCATCTTTCAGGACATTGGAGAGGCAACGCCCTTCTGACTCAGCTGAAGGCAGCATACTATAGATGGAGGCTGACAGCCACAGAAGTGAGAACTGATTACTTTGTAAAAGAACCTGCCATTTATGGATGAGAAAACTGAAGCTTAGACAAGTTGGGTTAAAATGTGTGGAGGAATCCAGTATGTATTCAAACTGAAACACAGAAGACCTGCAAGGAAAACTTGGAAGTTGGGAACTAAAGGACAAAGTACAGAAAGACAATGGAAACTAGGTATTGAACTACTTGTTTACTTCAGCAAGAAACAAATTTGAGCCATTTTTTGTTGATCTATTTGGCAATTAGCTTACCCTAATTAATTCCATATATAAAACATATACACTGTCCCTATGATGCACAGCTTCAGTGGGCACCATTTCCACTGTAATGGATGTAAGGGTCAAGGACGTAGCTCAGTGGTACAATGCTTACCTAGTATGGTAGAAGCCCTAGGTTCAATTCCCAGTCACTCAAAAACAAAACAAACAAAAACTAATACATTGTAATGTTATGTAAAGGATTTCTTGAAGCACAGTTGAAAGGCTCCAAGTAAATATACATAGGGATATATTTAAATATTCTTTGCCAAAGTGGTGCAACACTCTGGCTTGGCCAAACGGACTCTAATTTGCTCATGGGTTTTATTGTGGATAAGCACCAATTTGTGTAAAGGCACACTTCTGTGGTAAAGAGAAAGGTGGAGCAGATCATCCATTAAGACTTGTAAGGGGAAAATTTATACCTAGGATCCAAATCAGATCTCCTAGGATTTTTACAACAGTGATGGTTACATATTCTTCTGATAACCTGTAGAGTGTTAGGAGTTTCCTTCCTCAAAAAGAAAACACTTGCTGCTCTGAGTAGTAGAGATGTTTTTCTAAACTTATCTGGGCATCATTTTCCTCATCTATAAAATGAAAGTTGGATTATTATGACCCAGTGTTTCCTGTGTTCACTAAAATTCTGCCATCTATGTAATATCTAGAGCTATTGGGAGAAACGGTTGTTAGCATGAGTGTTCCTTCAAAATTCAAATTGATATAACAGCAACTTGAAGTTTTAACATCTTTAACTCTCAGCAATGCACATTGGTAAATAGGCACAACAGAGTTCCTATTCGTCTTCCAAACAAAACTATTAAATTGCAAACGTTTTTAACCCAGAAAAAAAAAATCCATATACAACAAACCCAAGGCCAACATCATTATAAATGAAAAAAAAGCTGAAAGCATTCCCTCTAAAAATAGGAATGAGACAGGGATACCCACTTTTACCACTTCTATTCAACATAGTCCTCGAACATTGCCAGAGCAATTAGGCAAAAGAATGAAATAAAAAGGATACAAATAGGAAAAGAAGAGCTAAAACTACCTGTTTGCTGACAACATGATCCTGTATTTAGAAGACCCAAAAACTCCCACCAGAAAACTTCTAGAACTCATAAATGAATTCAACGAAGTAGCAGCATACAAAATTAACACTAATAAATAAATAATGTTCATATTCCAATGATGAATCACCTGAAAGAGAAATTAGGAAAACCATTCCATTCACAATAGCCTCACAAAAAATAAAATACCTAGGAATCAATCTAACAAAAGAGCTGAAAGACCTGTCCAATGAAAATTACAGAACACTAAGTAAAGAACTGGAAGAAGATCACAGAAGATGGAAAGACCTCCCATGTTCTTGAATAGGCAGAATATTTTCAAAATAAAATGTTTGAGATGGGGGGTTTCACTATGTTGCCCAGGTTGGCTTCAAACTTGCAATCCTACGGCTTTAGTTTCACACGTAACTGGGATTACAGGTGCATACCACAGAGCCCAGCTCAAAAGAATTTTTAAGGAAGTTCAATAAACTTCAAGAAAATACAATTAATGAAATCTGGAAAATTATTTCAAGGAAACTCACAAACCTCAGATAATCAATGAAATCAGGAAAGTAACAAACTACCAAAAGGAAAAAATTAACAGATTGAAATTATTTTTAAAAATTCAAACAATTACAAATAAAAAAATTCAAACTGGCAGGGCGCGGTCGCACATGGCTGTAATCCCAGCCGGTTGGGAGGCTGAAGCAGGTGAATTCGAGTTCAAAAGCCAGACTCAGCATTGGCAAGGCACTAAGGAACTCAGTGAGACGCTGTTTCTATACAAAATACAAAATAGGGCTGGGGATGTGGCTCGGTGATTGAATGCCCCTGAGTTCAATCCCTGGTAACAACAACAAAAAAAATTCAAATATTTATGAAACTGAAAAAAGCAATAGAGGACATCGACAACAGAATTAATCAAGCAGGCCGGGCACAGTGGCGCAGGCCTGTAATCCCAGCACTTGGGAGACTGAGGTAGTAAGGATCGCGAGTTCAAAGCCAGCCTCAGCAACTTAGCGAGGCCCTAGGCAACTAAGTGAGACCCTGTCTCTTAATAAAATACAAAATAGGGCTGGGAATGTGGCTCAGTGGTAGGGTGCCCCTGAGTTCAATCTCTAGTACAAAAAAAAAAAAAAAAGAATTAATCAAGCAGAAGAAAGAACCTGTGAACATAAAGACAGGATATCTAAAAATATAAATCAGGAGTAAAAAGAAAAAGAATGAAGAATACGGAAAGCTTGCAGAATTTATGGGACAGCATGAAAAGGGAAAATGTGCAAGCTATATAGCTTCAAGAGGGAGAAGGGAAAGACAAAGGGGAAGAAAGCTTATTTAAAGAATAGTAGAAAAACTTTCCAAACAGCCAGTTCAGAGGTCTCTAGTCAGAATCTATCCAAATAATTGTAGTCCTTGGGTAGTGGAACTATAGATGATACTTTTATCCCTTGGATTTTTGTATTTTTAAATTTTTGTAATTAATATCTCTTTAACTATGAATTTTTTCAATTGAATTTAAATTCAATTCAATTGAATTTTTTCAATTTTTAAATTAAAAATTTAATGAATTTTTTCAATTTTTTCAATTTCATTGTTGTAATTACATAGTAAAGTAAAATTTCCTTTGTGCTGTAAATTGTTAATCCCAAATGTTATTTGTCATATACTATTTTAGCAATTTTACATTGATGTACTTTATTTCATTTTGTCCTCATAAAACCCTATGAGATAAATATTATTAACTAATGGTACATATGAAAAAGTTAAGATAGAGAAAGATTAAGGGTATTTGGTAGAGATCACTTAATATGTAACAAAACCCAAACTTTTTTAAAATCTTCATCCAATGTTCTCTCCACTACTCTGAATTCAGTCTCACAAGACTTCTCAAAACAAGAAACACTATTCTAAAAGGCCCATGTTCCAGGCTAGAAGCCCTTGTTGAGGTGTTCTTCATAGTTATCCTCCCTCATCTTTCCACCCTAAACATATCCAGTTTCATGAATTACTTTATGAAATTCTTTATGCTTTTTCCTAAAATTTCCAAGCTTCTGTGTTCTAGCTCCCCAAATGTTAACTTTCCTTAATGAATAAAATACAGAAATGAGGGAAATAAAGATAGGATGTTTAATACAAATACTGGAACATTTAAATATAAAAAGCCCACCTAGACTTCAGTCAAAGACAAAATCTCTACCTCTTTCCACAAAGGGGAATAACCAGTTAAAAATATCTAAATGTACAGTGTATTAAGTATCTGGGACTTTTACCAAAAGAAGACACAGTGATACACAACAACCTAAGCTCTCTGTAAATTCTTGCCCCAATTGGCTAAAACCCCTAACTCTCATTACTTGCTTAAACTGTATTTTCTATACCACTTCAGTAATTACTGGTCCTATTTGTTCTAGATTAAATGGCCACTGAAACATAGAAACAAACGCTCAAAATCAATTAAAAGATTAAGTAATAATAAAATATAACTAAAGAATCTGATTTCAATGATATGAGTAATGATGCTTTATTTCTCTTATATATAAAAATACTAATTTTAGCTTGTTATGTATCATACAGTAATAAATACTTTTTTGATTAACATAGGTACTTTAAGAGCCAACTGTTTCTCTGATCATGCTGCTATCTCTAAATCACTTTTTTGATAGGGGGCAGGGTACTGGGGATTGAACTCAGGGATACTCTACCACTGAGCTACATCTCCAGTCTTTTTTATTTATTATTTTGAGACAGGGTCTTACTAAGTTGCTGAGGCTGCCCTCCAATTTGCCATTCTTCTGCCTCAGCCTCCTAAGTGGCTGTGAATAAGCATGCATTTTGAACCACTACTGGCTCTAAATCACTTTTAATGCAAACTCCCTGAAAACCTATAAGATACCTAAGGAAAATTCCAGCCTTGTTGGGTATGGTGACATATACCTGCAATCCCAATCACTTAGAAGGCAGCAACAGGGCTGGTTTAGCACCTCTTTATCACTCAAAGGAAATTAGAGCTTCCTTAAAGAATCAGAAACATTATATAATAATATAATTTTCTCAGAAAATGCTCTTTTCATCCTATATCCTTTATTACTTTTAATTATATTATCAGGCCATATTCTACTGAAAAATTTATCAATTCTTTTGTGTTGCATTTTTTCCTTTCCTCAGTTCAACTTCCTGAAGAGTCTATATTTCAAGGACCTATTATCTAATCCTACATGTTTTTATAGTTTAATACATCTTACATCATTAGGAAAACAAATTTATTGCCTCAAACAATGCAAAAGAGAAAGTATCTGATTAAAAAATGACTATAGAGAAAATTTATTTAAGATGTCATTTATGAACATTTATGCTTTATGATATTTCTGGCAATTTGAGAAAAGATTCAAAACAGAGTTAAAAAGTAGAACTAGAGACTCAAGCAAAACTATTCCAAGACAGAAAATTGATTTGAGAATTCATGTTGTTCCATCACAGAATACCCAAAATAGTACTAAATACCAAGATAAAGGAGAAGTAAGAGGCCCTGAGAAGACCCATGAAAATGGACAAATAAAAAGGGACTTGGGATGAAAGTTGAAGAACTTACTGAGAAAGTAAAAAACAGAGTGAGAAAGAAGACACCAGGAAAGATACTGATGACATGAACAAGGAAAATGAAGTAAGAACCACTCTAAGAAGAAGATAGTGAAAAAGAACAAAAACAAAATATGTACTTGAAAAAGAAAGGAGATGATAAGAAGGAAGAAGATAAGGACATGAAGGAAAGAAAGACAAGGAAGATAGGACAAAGAAGATGAGGATTGGGAAGAAAGACAAATACAAGAAGGAGGAAAGATAAAGAGGAGAAAAGGAGAGAAATCAAGGTAATAAGATAAAGGATAAGAACAAGAAAGATAAGAACCAACCCAAAAAGAGGTCAAGAGCAAGTAAATGAGAACAAAAAGGAAGACAAAGACAAGAAAGGAAATGAAGATGAGAAAGCAGACAAAAAAGGAGATGACACAAAGGAGGACAAGAGCAAGAAGGAAGATGAAGAAGTAGGATGAGGACAAGAAGGATAAAGACAAGAAAAGAGATGAAGATAAGCAGAATGGGAAAAAGAACAAGAATGGAGATAAGGGCAAGAAATAGAGTACCAGCATGAAAAGAGATTCTATAAATAAAAAGAATAAAATGAGAAAAGAAAATCGGAAAGATATAAACCAGAAAGAAACTGCTGGGAAGAAAAGAAGCAAGTGAAAGGACATCACAGTGAAGAAAAAATAGCACCAAATTTTATAAACGAACAAAAAGAGAGCTGGGCGTGGTGGCACACGCCTGTAATCCCAGCACTTGGGAGGCCGAGGCAGGAGAATCTCGAGTTCAAAGCCAGCCTCAGCAACGTAGCGAGGCCCTAAGCTACTCAGTGAGACTCTGTCTCTAAATAAAATACAAAATAGGGCTGGGGATGTGGCTCAGTGGTGGAGTGCCCCTGGGTTCAATCCCCAGTACCAAAAAAAAAAAAAAAAAGAGAGAGAGAGAGAGATTTTAACACCAACACAACAAATTCAAAGGTATTTCCCAGTCATCTGTGGAACAGATTTAAATGATAGATATATCTTTTTTATTCATTTAATTTTGATTCACTGAACACAAATGGAGTACAGCTGTTGTTTCTCTGGTTGTACACAAAGTAGAGTCACACCATCTGTGCATTCATCCATGTACACAGGGCAATGATGTCTGTCTCATTCTGTTATTATTCTTGCCCCCCACCCGACCCCACCCCTCCCTTTCCTCTATGCTATCTATAAATGATAGATATTTTGATAGTCAAAAATTTCTACTCCTTTGCTTGTGCTCTGGCAAAAGACCCTTCAGAACTTTTATCCTTTTAGTTCTCTCAATCAAAAACTTCAGAATTCAAATACTGAGTTCTCAAAGTTTATGTTTATAATGTATCATTGTCAGGAAAATACAAATTTTCTAAAATAAACTTCTGATTAAAGAAATAAAGAAGTTTGAGCCAGGCATGGTGGTGCACACCTTTAATCCTAAAGGCTGGAGAAATTGAGGCAAACAAATTCAAGTCCAGCCTGGGTAGCTTAGTGAGACCCTGTCTCAAAATAAAAAGAGCTAGGGTGTAACTAGGTGGTAAAGTGCTTATGCAGCATGCATGAGACCCTGGGTTTGATCCCCAGACAAAAAAGAAGAAGTTTTTTTTTTTGGAAGTATGGTATTTCCCTATCTAAACAAATAGCTATTTACTTAGTCAATACTAACTGCAACACTCAATAAAGGAATGCAAAAATAACTGGAAATCCATATGCATTAAAATGAAATTAAACCCCTATCTCTCACCCTGTACAAAACTCAACTCAAAAGGAATGAAAAAATATCAGGAAGATAAATATAAATGAGAAAACTAAAATAATGTTTTCAAAACCCAATAAGTGGTAGGTTTCAAATAAATGATTCACAGCAATAAATACAATTAGATAGAACTCAAGAAAAAAATCTTTTTGGATAGGGACAATCCAAAAATGAAAGATTTTCAAAAGCAGAAGAATTTGTGCTGAGCAGCAAAAATAAACACAGAATTTTTAATTGTTTTAGTCCCTGAACTGGTAATGCATTTACCAGCCTAATCTCCTAGAAGGAAGATCTGTATCTTATTTTCTCCATCTGTAGTGGTTTGAATGTGAGGTGTCTCCCAAAAGCTCACATGTGAGACAATGCAAGAAGGTTCAGAGGAAAAATGATTGGGTTGTGAGAGTCTTAACCCCATTAGTGAGTTAATCCCAATAAGGATTAACTGAGTAGTAACTGAAGTGATAGGGTGTGGCTGGAGAATTTGGGAATTGGGGTGTGGTTTTGGGGTATACATTTGTGTCTGGAAAGTGGAAACCTCTCTCTGGCCTTTCTGATCATCATGTGAGCTGCTTTCCTCTGCCACACTCTTCCATGATGTTCAGCCTTACCTCAAGCCCGGAGAAATGGAGCCATCTGTCTATGAATGAAGATCCCTAAAACTGTGAGCCCTTAAATGAACTTTTCCTTCTCTACAATTGTGCTGGTCAGGTCTTTTAGTTATAGCAGCAAAATAGCTGACTCAAACACCATCCTCATTGCCTACCATGTTTACTAAATTGAATAGAATGGGAGTAAAGTAAGATAACAGTAACTGAAAGAAAAGAAGCAAGGCAGATATTTCTTTTAAGACATCACAGATACATTCTAAGTTCAAGGAATAGGGCAGAGAAATTATGTACAGCAAATTTTCCCAAACTGCAATCCCCCGACCACCACTGGGTTAAGTTGACTTCAGGTGGTACCCAGGTAAATGTTTAATATGTACTTTAGATGGCATTAATGGCTTTATAAAAAGAGGAAGAGGAGGCTGGGGAAATAGCTCAGTTGGTAGAGTGCCTGCCTTGCAAGCACAAGACCGTGGGTTCAATCCCCAGACTGAAAAAAAAAAAAAAAAAAAGGAAGAGATCCTCAAGTTGGCTCTGTCTCATCATAAGATACCCCTCCACAGGCCCTTGGCAGGGGCCAGCACCATGTTCTTGGACTTCCCAGCCTCCCAAACTGTGGACTAAATAAACTTCTATTCTTCATAAATTAAAAACTATATATTTACTTTAATGTGAATTAGTAAAAGTATATCTAGCCCATCAAGCCTATGATTTTGCATTGGATAAGGCCAAGAAAAAAGCTAGTCAATTTAAAGAAAAATACTAGGTAAAAAAAATTATAGATTGTATTCAGATATGGCAAAAGTAATGACAAATCAAGAAACCTGAATTATTGTAATCTGACAAATAATTAGAATATTAGAGGAAAATGAGGTTAGAATGAGAAACCAGGATTAGATTGTAGATGAACTTGTGTTTTCATTTTGTTTATTTGATAGGCAACAGAGATAAAAAGACTTTATCTGTTATTAAAATCAATGTGTATGTCTCTTTACACATTTATCTAAACTTTTCCTGTGGTTAAGTTCCCAAAAGAGTAATCCCTGAAACTAAACTGTACCTCTGGTGCAGCAGTTGTAGAGACGGAGGTTAGAATCCCTCCCTTGCAATAACAAGGCAGTGTCCTCCCTCTTTGAACTCGACAATGTATGGCAAGGAAGGCAGAAGGAAAGAAGGAAAGAAGGAAAGAAGGAAAGAAGGAAGGAAGGAAGGAAGGAAGGAAGGAAGGAAAGAAAGAAAGAAAGAAAGAAAGAAAGAAAGAAAGAAAGAGAGAGATTCTGAATATATATATGAAATCCTTGTAAGCAGTAGTGAAAAACTGACCAGAAATGATACCTGTGAGGTTTAGAAATTTAACACTGCTCTGGAACACCATCAGAGTTTCAGATGGGCCTCTGAGTAGTACACAAGTGGAGCAGGCCAGAACAGCACTGCAAGAACTTGAAAACTAAGGTGACATTTGCACCACAGCAAAAGTAGAGTGCAACATGAGTGGAGAATGCATCCTACACCTAAACAAGTTGACTGCCTGCTAAAACAGATGCATTCAATACAAAAACAGAGTCATACCATAATATTTTGTATATCCAACATAATCCAAAATCTCATTATCAAGAACCACAAAAATCTCACTTAAATTACAAAAATGTAAATAATGTCAACACCAAGATGACACAGGTGTTACAATTACCTCAGAAGGATTTTGCAGCACCTGTCATTAAAATGTTTTAACAAGTAATTATGAACATCCTTGGAAGATATTTTCAAAACTAGAACATTTTAGCAAAGAATTAGAAAATATACAGGAGAAGCAAATGGAAACTTTACAGCTAAAAAAAAAATAACCACTGTAATCTATGATAATTAATTATACAGTTCAAAATAACTAGAAAAGAGTTGGAAGGATCCCAATACATAGAAATTATAGTTTGTGTGAGGATATAAAAATAATTATGCCTATTTGATCATTGTACATTGTATACATGTATCAAATTATAATACTACTCATAAATTTTAAAAATGTCATGTGTCCATTAAAAAATAAATGTTGGGCTGGGGTTGTAGCTCAGTGAGTAGAGTACTTGCCTGGCAGTGTGAAACGCTGGGTTCAATTCTTAGCACCACATATAAATAAATAAAATAAAGGTTCATCAATAACTTTAAAATATTAAATAAATAAATAAAATAAAATAAAGTAACCAAAATGAAAACTCAGTGGACGGAATCAACAGATGGACATGACAGGAGAATCAGTGAACTTAAAAACAGATTAAACTGAAAATCCATATGCAGCAAAATGAAACTAAACCCATATCTCTCACCCTGTACAAAACTCAACTCAAAGTGGATCAAGGACCTAGAAATCAGACCAGAGACTCTGCACCTAATAGAAGAGAAAATAGGTCCAAATCTTCATCATGTTGGCCTAGGACCAGATTTCCTTAACATGACTCTCAAAGCGCAAGAAATAAAAGCACGAATCAATGATTGGGATAGAGTCAAACTAAAAAGCTTCTTCTCAGCAAAGGAAACAATCAGCAATGTGAAGAGAGAGCCTTCAGAGTGGGAGAAAATCTTTGCCACACACACTTCGGACAGAGCACTAATCTCCAGAATCTACCAAGTACTCAAAAATCTTTACACCACGAACACCAATAACCCAATCAATAAATGGGCCAAGGAAATGAACAGACACTTTACAGAGGAAGATCTACAAGCAATCAACAGATTTATGAAAAAATGTTCAACATCCCTCATTATAAGAGAAATGCAAATCAAAACCACCTTAAGATTTCATCTTACCCCAATTAGAATGTCTTTTATCAAGAACACAGGCAACAACAGGTGTTGGCGAGGATGTGGGGAAAAGGGTACACTCATACATTGCTGGTGGGAGTGCAAGTTGGTGCAGCCACTCTGGAAAACAGTGTGGAGATTCCTTAGAAAACTTGGAATGGATCCACCATTTGACCCTGCTATCCCACTCCTTGGCTTATACCCAAAGGACTTAAAATCAGATTACTACAGTGATGCAGCCACATCAATGTTCATAGCTGCTCAATTCACAATAGCTAGATTATGGAATCAACCTAGATGCCCTTCAGTAGATGAATGGCTAAAGAAACTGTGGTATATATACACAAAGGAATATTACTCAGCCATAAAGAAGAATAAAATTATGGCATTTGTAGGTAAATGGATGATGTTGGAGACTGTTATGCTAAGTGAGATCAGCCAATCCCAAAAATCCAAAAGCCGAATGGTCTCTCTGATAAATGAATGATGATGCATAATGCGGGGGGGAAAGGTGGCAAGAATGGAGGAAAGATAGCTAGCATAGCGGGAAGGGAGGGGTGGGGGCGGGTGGGGGGTAAAATTAATTAACAGAGTGTGTGACAGATACCATTGCCCTGTGTACATGCATGAACGCACAGATGGTGTGACTCTACTTTGTGTACAACCAGTGAAACAATAGCTGTACTCCATTTGTGTTCAATGAATCAATAAGTAAATAAAAAAAATTTAAAAAAAAAACAGATTAAAGTTGTCTAATCTGAACTGAGAGGAAAATAAACTAAGAGACAAAATGAACATAGCTCCAGAGAGTTGTGGGAAAATAACAAACTATCTAATATTGCTGTTTTTGGAGTTGCAGAAAAAGACAACAAAAGGGCACCGAAAAGTTTTTTTGAAGAAATAACTGAAGATTTCTCAAATTTAATAAAAGACATAAAAGTGCAATTCAAAAAGCTAAGCCAATCTTTAATACAATAAATCCACAGAAAATTCATATTAAAACAACACATCATAATCAAATTTCTGAAAACTATGACAAAGGGGAAAAAAATCTTGAAACATTCAGAAAGAAAAAACATTACCTATAGAGCAACAACAATTAGAATGATAGTGGATTTCTCATCAAAAAACATGAAACAGGAAGAAAATGGCAAATTTTGTTCCGTGCAGAAAAATAAGAACTATCAACCTAGAAGTTTATATCCAAAGAAAATAAGACAAGCATCTATAAGACATTTTCAGCAAAGTTAAAGGCTAGAAATCAATTTTATTCCTACATATTAGCAATAAACAATATGAAGCCAAAATTAAAGCACAAAAACATTTACAATCACTCCAAGGAAAATTAAATAGGTATAATTCTAACATAATTAGTAATTCAGAATGCACATGTAGAAAACTACAAAATGTTAAAGAAAAATGGATATATAATAAGTGGATAACCATGCAGTTTTATTTTATTGACTCAACAAAAGATGTCAATTCTTCCTAAATTAAGTTAGAGGTTTAATATAATTCCTAGCAAAAAATTTCTTTTGTAAGGACATGCTGGCCTTAAAACGTATATGCAAAGTCAAAGGAATAACTAAAAAATATTGGGAAAGCCGGGCGTGGTGGCGCACACCTGTAATCCAAGCGACTTGGGAGGCTGAGTCAGGAGGATCGCGAGTTCAAAGCCAGCCTCAGCAACTTAGTGAGGCCCTAAGCAACTCAGTGAGACCCTGTCTCTAAATAAAATACAAAATAGGGCTGGGGATGTGGCTCAGTGGCCGAGGTTCCCTAAGTTCAATCCCTGGTTCCAAAAAAAAAAATATATATATATATATATATATATTGGGAAAGAGTAATAAAGCAGAAAGAATCACACTACCCAATCTTAAAATTTACTATATACCGACACGGTCAAGTCAGTAATGGTACTGAGAAAAAGAACACGCTCACATATCAGTGAACATTACAGCACAGAAAATGATCCACACAAGTATCCCCAACTGATTTTTGACACAGATGCAAGAATAATTCAATGGAGAACAGTATTTCCAATCAATGGTGATTGAAAACTAGACTTCCATTAGACAACAAAAACAAAAAATTAACCTCAACCTAACTTCACACTTTATTAAAACGCAAAGTCAAAATGGATCTTAAATTCAATCTTAAAAGTAAACTTTAAGCTTTTAAAAAACAAGAAAAACATTGTGACTTATGCATGTCACAAAAAACACAACCCATAAAAGTTAGATAAATTGGACTCTATCAAAATGTAAAACCTGGGTTAGGGTTGTGGCTTAGTGGTAGAGTGCTTGCCAAGCATGTATGAGGCACTGAGTTCGATCCTCAACACCACATAAAAATAAATAAATAAAATAAAGATACTGTCTCCCTCTACAACTAAAAAAAAAAAAATCAACCACAAAATGTAAAATTTTCACTTCTCAAAACTTGAAATGATGAAAACAGGGTTGGAGATGTGGTTCGTGGTAGAATACATGCCCAGCACACAGTAAAATCCTGGGCTTGATAAAAGAAAAGGAGAAAGGATGAAAACACTGGGATAAAATGTTCAAAAAACACATATTCAACAAATGACTTATCTCCAAAATAAATACAGAACTCTCTAAACTCAAGAGATGCCTATCAATGGCCAATGGAAAAATGGATATCCAAACAGTGGAATACTTAGCCATAAAAAGGAAAAAAATGCTGATTCACACAATAACTTGGTTGGACCAAGTTATTTAATTTGGACTTTCTAGTGTTTATTGCTAGTATATACAGACAACTATATATTATTGTTTATCACTAGTATATGGAAATAACTGTATTTATCTAGAGTATTAAGATGAGTTTGAAAACTCAACCTCAAACGGTTGCATACTGTAGGCTTCCATTTACATCACACTCTTGAAATGCCACAGTTGCAGTGACAGAGAACAGAGGAGTAATTGCTAAGAGATCCAGTAGGGGAAGGTCTGACTAAAAAGATACAACTTGAGGGGACTTTGTGATGATTAAACCATTATCAATTCTGACTGCAGTGATGATTTCCTAAATCTATACATGTGAGAAAATATTATGGTACTGTCAACCCAAAAAGTATATAAAAACTGTTGAAACTGAATAAACTCTGTAGTTGACTTAATAGTACTGTACCAAGGTCCATTCCTTGGTTTCAACTGAGCTATGTCCCCAGCCCGAAGATACATTTTTTATACACCATTTTTGCAACAAGTAATTCAGAAAGGAATGAAGAAAGGCACAGGAAAGGTTCCAAAACTGGTCGTATTCTGCACTTCTGGGAAAGTACAAATCAAAAACCATCGCGTTTGTTCGGGTTGCAGCCAAACTGTGGGATACCACTTTATTTACGTGGGGCTGGAGGAGGGGCACCTACCTCTTTGGTAGAGGCGGGTGAAAGTGCTCTCCCAGAGAAGCATCCTTCCGGGTCCCTCCGGGAAGGCCGGGCCGCGCTCGGAAGGCGGACAAACCGAGTCGCCTCATCACGGCCAGGTGGAGCCACCGAGCGCCGCGCGGCAGGCGAGCGGGACCCCAGGCTGCTGGGCTTCAGGCCCGCTTCCCCACGTCCTAGGCCGAGTGGCTTCCCCTAGCCGAGCTTCAGCCCAGCCTTCCCCGTCAGTCTTCTCGCAGTTTTCCTCACAGGTTTCTGTCATTTTTCCCCTCAGGCCACTTCTCCCCGCAGTTTGCTAGTGAACATCTCCTCCCCTCGACTCACTCCCCCCATTTCTTCCCCTACTTATCTCCCCTCCCTTCTTCCCGTTCCCTCCCATTTCCTCTTGCCCTGCCCCCCACTTCCTTTTCCCCTGCCCCCCACTTCCTCTTCCTGTGTCCCCCGTTCCTCTTCCCGTGTCACCCTTCTTCCCGCCCCCCC
>JAJEJO010050909.1:59736-73036 GCA_020662805.1 Glaucomys volans | reverse complement strand
CCCGCCCCCCCTTCCCTCCCACTTCCTCTTCCCCTGTTTCCCCTTCCCTTCCTCATCTCTTGTTCCCCCCTCAACACCTTCTCCCCTCAGGTCCCCACCTCCACCCTGTCACTGCCTTCTTACCTCAGATTTCCCCTCCTCCCTTCCTCTTCTCAGTCTGTTATCCCATACACACTGGCCTTCTCTCCCGCACACCCCACATTTCCTGCCTCACCGCCTCTTCCCTCAGTTACCCACTCCTACCCCTTCACCCTTTGGATTCCCTCCTGGCCTCCTTCCCCTCTCAGAGTCTCCCAGTAACAGTTTTTCCTCTTACTACTGTCTACCTCATGGTTCCCTTTTTCTGGCCTTTTGCCTCACAATCTCCCCCAGGTTCCTTCTCTTCCTCACATTTCTCCCCTCATACCCCTCTCCTCTCCCTATCCCTGCCTCCCTTCTCACCCACTCAGATTCTCTCCTCTCACTCCAAGTCTTCCCCCTCACTCCCTTCACTCCACCTACCCTTCCTCCCTACTCTGTGTACCCCTTTCCCTGGCCTCACATCTTCATCCTCTTCTGCAAGCACACCCAGCCTTACTCTCACCCAACCCCACACACCCACTCCCTGCTCCCTCATCCTGTCTCCACCTAAAGCCTGCCCCATAACCCTTCCTTCTCTCCCTCCACACTTCCCCACATCTTCACACCCCTCTCTGTCACCCTTCTCAGCCCTTTTACTTCATCATCTCTTCTTATAGTTGAGTTAGTCTAAGTGGTAGGAAAAGCAAGTGATTGCACCTGTGAAATGCAAGCATTTTTCTCTGTTCCCTCTCCAAACACTACTAAAATGACTCTGTAAAAAAAAAAAAAAAAAAAAAAAGAACAACAACAACAAAAGAGGCTGAAAAATATATAATATCCCATTTCAATAAATAAAAGAAAGAGGAAGGAAAAGAAAAGAAAGAAAAATCAGAGAGGGACAAAGGAAACAGGAAACAGCAAGCTGAAGAAAGTGAACCTATTGTGGACCCAGGGAAATATTCAGACAAAACCCCTGTCCCAGGAGTTGGAAAACTGGAAACCAAGAATGTCTAGGGTAGTGGAGTAAAGCTGACAAAAGTTGACTGATTAAAAAGCTGTATAAGGAACAGTTAGGACTAAGATCTTTCCCTTATTTTTGCTCTGCACATTCACAAAATCATTCTCCCCCAGCACCATTCTTGACTTTAAACAACAGCCAGTAAACTTTGCTATAAGAGAGTAAATACTTAGGCTTACTTAGGCTTTGGTCTATATCAAATCTCACCTCTGCCTTTGTAACACAAAGCAACCATAGACAATACATAAATGAATGAACATGGCTTTGCTACTACAAAATTTTGTTCATAAATATTAAAATTTGAAGTTTCTGGGAGCTCTTTACTTATTTTCTAATCCTTCCCTGTTCTTTTATAGATGTGATACCTGCTTTTATTCTTTGAAGATATTGATTATAGTTCTTTTTAAGGTTTCTTGTTTCTACTCCTCCTAAGCTCTTTTGTTTGCTTTGAAGTCTACCTTTATTATTTGATGTTTTCTTTCCATTTTAATCATACTTGGAGGCACCTCCTTCTTAGAGTTCGGAAATGAGATGTCCCCCAAAATACTCATGTGGCAATATAAGAATGTTCAGAGATTAGCTGATTAGATTATGAGAGCTGTAACATAACCAGTGGATTAATCCATTTGGTGGATTCCTAATTCGAATGGATTACTGGGTAGTAACCATAGGCAGGTAGGGGTGGACAGGAGGAAGTAGGTCACTGGGGGCATTACCTTTGGAAATATTTTGTCTCTGACACTCCTCCCCCTCCCTCTTTCCTCCCCCCTCCTCCCTCCCTTCCCTAAACTGCGCCCCCCATTCCCACTGGACATGAGCTGAGTCTGTCATGCCCTTCCACCATGATGTTCTGCCTCACCTCAGGCCCAGAACAATAGAGTCAGTGACCATAGTCTAAACATCTGAAACCATTACTCCAAAATAAGTTTTCCCTAACTGAAAGCATTCCCTCTAAAATCAAGAAAAAGACAAGGATGCCCACTATGACCACTCCTATTCAATATAGTTCTCAAAACTAGCCAGAGCAATCAATCAAGAGAAGGAAATTAAAGGGATACAAATAGGGAAATAAGTCAAATTATCTCTGTATGCTGACGACATGATCCTATATCTAGAAGACCCAAAAAACTCAACCAGAAGACTTCTAGAGCTGATAAATTCAGCAAAGTAGCAAGATACAAGACCAACATTGATAAATCAATAGCTTTCCATACTCCAAAAATGAATCTGCTGAAAAAGAAATTAGAAAAACTATCCCATTCACAATAACCTAAAAAAATAAAATACTTGGGAATTAATCTAATGAAAGAGGTGGAGGCCCTCTACAATGAAAACTATAAAATATTGAAGAGAGAAATTGAAGCCAACCTTAGAAGATGGAAATACCTCCCATTTCTTTCTAGATAGGCAGAATTAATGTCATCAAAATGGCCACACTACCAAAAGCTTTATACAGAATAAATGCAATACCCATCAAAATGCCAATGATATTTTTAAGAGAACTAGAAAAAACACTTCTAAAATTCATTTGGAAGAATAAAAGACCCAGAAGAGCAAAAGAAATTCTGAACAAGAAGAATGATGCTAGAAGCATCATAATACCTGATCTCAAATTATAATACAAAGTTATGATAACAAAACAGCATGGCGTTGGTATCAAAATAAACATGAAGACCAATGGAATAGAAGACACAGAGAAAAACCCACATAGGTATAGTTATCTGATACTTAACAAAGATGCTAAAAATATATGTTGGACATTGTTCTTGAAATTCTAGCCAGAGCAATTAGACAGACCAAAGAAATTAGAGGAATACGAATAGGAAAAGAAGAGCTCAAACTATCCCTATATGCTGATGACATGATTCTCTATTGAGAAGACCCCAAGAATTCCACCAGAAAACTTCTGGAACTCATAAATGAATTCAGTAAAGTAGCAGGATATAAAATTAATGCTCATAAATCCAATGCATTTTTATTCATAAGTGATGCATCCTCTGAGAGAGAAATTAGGAAAACTACCACATTCACAATAACCTCAAATAAAACAAAATACTTGGGAGTCAATCTAACAAAAGATGTGAAAGACCTCTACACTGAGAACTACAGAACACTAAAGAAAGAAGTTAAAGAGAATCTGAGAAGATGGAAAGATCTCCCATGTTCTTGGATAGGCAGAATTAATATTGTCAAAATGGCCATACTTCCAAAAGTGCTATACAAATTCAATGCAATTCCAATTAAAATCCCAATGACGGACCTCATAGAAATAGAGCAAGCAATCGTGAAATTCATTTGGAGGAATAAGAGACCCAGAATAGCTAAAGCAATCATTAGCAAGAAGAGTGAAGCAGGGGGTTTCACAATACCAGACCTTCAACTATACTACAGAGCAATAGTAACAAAAACAGCTTGGTATTGGCACCAAAATAGACAGGTAGATCAATGGCACAGAATAGAGGACACAGAGACAAACCCACATAAATACAGGCATCTCATACTTGACAAAGGAGCCAAAACCATACAGTGGAGAAAAGACAGCCTCTTCAACAAATGGTGCTGGGAAAATTGGAAATCCATATGCAGCAAAATGAAACTAAACCCCTATCTCTCACCCTGTACAAAACTCAACTCAAAGTGGATCAAGGACCTAGAAATTAGACCAGAGACTCTGCACCTAACAGAAGAGAAAATAGGTCCAAATCTTCATCATGTTGGCCTAGGACCAGATTTCCTTAACATGACTCTCAAAGCGCAAGAAATAAAAGCACGAATCAATGACTGGGATAGAGTCAAACTAAAAAGCTTTTTCTCAGCAAAGGAAACAATCAGCAATGTGAAGAGAGAGCCTTCAGAGTGGGAGAAAATCTTTGCTACACACACTTCAGTTAGAGCACTAATCTCCAGAATCTACCAAGTACTCAAAAATCTTTATACCAAGAACACTAATACCCAATCAATAAATGGGCCAAGGAAATGAACAGACACTTTACAGAGGAAGATCTACAAGCAATCAACAGATTTATGAAAAAATGTTCAACATCCCTCGTTATAAGAGAAATGCAAATCAAAACCACCTTAAGATTTCATCTTACCCCAATTAGAATGTCTTTTATCAAGAACACAGGCAACAACAGGTGTTGGCGAGGATGTGGGGAAAAGGGTACACTCATACATTGCTGGTGGGAGTGCAAGTTGGTGCAGCCACTCTGGAAAGCAGTGTGGAGATTCCTTAGAAAACTTGGAATGGATCCACCATTTGACCCTGCTATCCCACTCCTTGGCTTATACCCAAAACTTAAAATCAGATTGCCTCAGTGATGCAGCCACATCAATGTTCATAGCTGCTCAATTCACAATAGCTAGATTGTGGAACCAACCTAGATGCCCTTCAATAGATGAATGGCTAAAGAAACTGTTGTATATATACACAATGGAATATTACTCAGCCATAAAGAAGAATAAAATTATGGCATTTGTAGGTAAATGGATGATGTTGGAGACTGTTATGCTAAGTGAGATCAGCCAATCCCAAAAATCCAAAGGCCGAATGGTCTCTCTGATAAACGAATGATGATGCATAATGCAGGGGGGGGGGTGGCAAGAATGGAGGAAGGATAGATAGCATAGAGGAAAGGGAGGGGTGGGGGCGGGGTTGGGGGGTAAGAATATTAACAGAATGTTTGACAGACATCATTGCCCTGTGTACATGTATGAATGCACAGATGGTGTGATTCTACTTTGTGTACAACCAGAGAAACAATAGCTGTACTCCATTTGTGCTGAATGAATCAACAAGCAAATAAAAATATATATATATATATGTTGGAGAAATGAATGAACAAATAGTGCTGGGAAAATTAGATATCTACTTATAGAAGATGGAAACTAGATTCCTGCCTCTTAACCCACAAAAAGTCAAAACAAATTGGATCAAATATCTAGAAATTAGACCATGAACTTTGCAACTGTTAGAAGAAAATATAGGATCAATACTCCAACATATTGGCATAGGCACCAACTTCCTTAACAAGATCACTAAAACTCAAGAAATAAAACCAAGAATCAATAAGTAGGATGGTATCAAATTTTAAAACTTCTGCACAGCAAAGGAAATGATTAAGAGTGTTAAGAGGGAACCTACAGAAGGCTGGGGTTGTAACTCAGTGGTAGAGCCCTTGCCTAGCATGTGTGAGGCACTGGGTTTGATCCTCAGCACCATGTATAAATTTAATTAATTAATGTATTATGTCCATGGACAACTAAAAAAAGATATTAAAATAAATAAATAAATTTAAGAAGGTATTCCATTCATCTACAACTAAAAGAAAAAAATTTAAATTAAAAAAAACAGAAAGCCTACAGAATGGGAGAAAAAATTTTTGCCAGTTACTCCTCTGACAGGGGATTAATATCCAGAATATATAAGGAACTCAAAAATTTAACACCAAAAAACAAGTAAACAAATAACCTGATCAATAAATGGGCAAAAGAACTAAACAGACATTTCTCAAAAGAAGAAATACAAATGACCAACAAATATATGAAAAAATGTTCAATACTCTTAGCAATTAGGGAAATACAAATCAAAATTACATTGACATTTCATCTCATTCCATTTAGAATTGCAATCATCAAGAATACAAATAATAATAAAGGCTGACAAAGGTGTGGAGGAAAGGGGTGAACACATACATTGTTGGTGGGATTGAAAATTAGTACAGCCATTCTAGAAAGCAGAATGGAGACTCCTCAAAGACTAGAAATGGAATTACCACATGACCCAGCTATCCCACTCCCTGGCATTTATCCTAAAGAACTAAAATCAGCATAGTGTAGTGATACAGGTGCATCAATATTTATAGCAGCACAATTCACAATAGCCAAGTTATGGAACCAGCCCAGGGGCTCATCAACTGATGAATAAATAAAGAAGATGTGGTACACATACACAATGGAGTTTTATACTGCCATAAAGAATGAAACCATGGCACTTGCTGGTAAATGGATGGAACTAAAGAACATCATGATAAGGGAAATAAGACAGACTCAGAAAGTCAAAGATTAAATGTTTTCTCTCACATGCAGAAATTAGAGGTAAATAAGAAAATAAGGGAGATGGGGGAATGGAATCCCATGAAAATAGAGATGAGATCAGTGGACTAGAGGAAGGGCACTGATGGAGAGGGAGGAGGGACAGAAAAAGGGAAGAACTGGGAAATAGCCAAAATTATGCTATGTGCATATATGAATATACCACAGTGAATTCCACCTTTATGTATACCTGTAAACATCCATTTTAAAAAAACAATAAGCAGAAGGAAGACAGTAGAGTTGAAGGAGGGGAACGGAGGAAGAGAGAAGGGGAGGAAAAGTGGAAGTACTGGAGGTTGAAATGGAGTGAATTACATTTTGTCATGAATAAATATGTCAAAATAAGACCCACTAGTATGTACAACTATAATGCACTAATAAAAGTTTTTTAAAATAAAGTTATGCACCTAAAAACAACAATGTAAAATTAAAGTTAAGAAATAAAATCAAGGAAAATGGAAAACAAGACTGGAAGTACAAGACAAAATCAGGAAGGAATTTATATTCAAAATACATAATTCTTAGAAATGGGCCACAAATTCTCCTGAACTCCTGGCAGTTGATACATTGAAGATGAACTGTAAATTGAAATAACTACTCCAAAATTTAAAAATAGGATTTTATGAAACTGAATAGTAAAGATATTCCATATAGACTTGAGAGAAACTAAGCTTCAACTTATAAAGTACTAAAGAAACAAGGAGCTGGGCATAGTAGCACATGCCTATAATCCCAGTGGCTCAGAAGGCTGAGACAGGAGAATCACAAGTTCAAAGTCAGCCTCAGCAATTTAATGAGGCCCTAAGCAACTGAGCAAGATCCTGACTCAAAATAAAACATAAAAAGGACTGGGGATGTGGCTCAGTGGTTAAGTGCCCATGGGTTCAAGACCTGGCACACACACACAAAAAAAAAAATACAAGGAAAGAGTTTATGGGAGAGGGGAAGAGAAAAAATAACCCTTACACAATTCACCTTACACAAAGTTCTTAGGCAGGTAAAACTTATGTATGGTCAAAATAACCCTGGAATATCCTTACAGCACTCATAAAGCATACATAAGTGATTTCAATTTAGAGTCTTCATTACTTGATTGATGTCCAATCTTACCCCCTCACCCTGACCCCACCCCTCTTTTCCCTCTATGCAATCCATCCTTCCTCCATTCTTGCCTCCATTCCAACCCACATTATGTATCATCATCCACTTATCAGAGAGATCATTTAGCCTTTAGAAATTTTTTATAAATCTGTTCTGATACTAAAAGAGTAGATAAATAAGACTCAGGGACAAATTCATCAAAGAACTTATTTAATTAATTTATCAACTTATTTAATTAATTTATCAGTATTAGAATTGGTATTACTGTAGGATGATTCATAGAGTATTTTAAAGAACGGAATTTCTTATTGTGCACCAAGAAATACAATTTAAAGATTCTATGATCCAGCAATTCCACAACTAGTAACACATCCAAAGGAAAGGAAATTAGTGTGTCAAAGAGATATCTATACTCCCCTGTTCATTGCAGCGCTATTCACAATTTCCAAAATATGGAATCAACCTAGGTGTCCATGGATGGATGAATGAAGAAAAATATAGGTCCAAACACACACACAAACACAAGCACACTCATACACCTACAGGTAATGCACAATCTTTGTATTAGCCTGTTAATGCTCCAGTACGACACTGAAAGGACATAAAACACAGCTCTTTATCCTTTTTATGTTTTAGTTTTTCTTGACAATATAAAGAATGGATGCCATGAGTAACATTGAGGTAGTACTAAGATAGGAACAAATCATGACAAAACCACCAGAGACTGAGCAGAACTGCTCATACCAGGACCGATAGCAGCCATTCTACGTGGTCAGTGAAGTGGAGCTGGCCTGTGGGGTCCAGTTCACGCTCTCTTATGAAATCTGGGGGGGCTTTGTAGAATCTGTGCCTATACAGAAGAGCCCAGAAGCTTTTGGAGAAGTGAGCTCTTCTGTAAAACAAAGGGAGGAGGGTTTCAAGGATCTACACCATGGATTTGGATGTAATAAATGTAGTCAGAAAAAAAAAAGTCTTCTTTATGAATAATCAAACATTTACCTTACAACACAATTAAAACTCTCAGAAAAGCACTTTGCAACCTTGATCAGTATAGTTTTCCAAGATAAACTCATTGGAATATGTATACGTAGGTAACTTATAAATCAGAGCAATGCTAACAAAGCTTTGCCAATAGTGAGTACATTAAGCTGAAATTAGGTAGCTGGTCCACTTGTTAGAAAGACTACTTCTATTTTGTGTGGATAAAATCATGTTATCTGCATACCGTCCTTTCTGTTTCAAAGGAAGTGTGCCTATAGCTCATTCAAAAATACAGTAGTGGCTGGGATTGTGGTTCAGTGGTAGAGAGCTCGCCTAGCACACATGAGGCCCTGGGTTCAATCCTCAGCACCACATAAAAATAAAATAAAGGTTTTGTGTCACCTACAACTAAAACATATTTTTACAAAAAAAAAATGCTGTAGTTCATAAAGTTACAGGCTACATGGAAGGGAGGATATGACAAGTAATACTTTTCTGTTATTTTTTAAAATACTTTATATGGTAAAAACACAGCAAAAATAGTATCTTGTTCAAATAAAAATATATATACTGCCATGGTCAGGGTTCTAAGGATGATGTAAGATCCTCAACAGTGAATTGTAGTGTATCTTAACCCCAGCCACACCTTCTCTGGCTTCAGTCATTTAGCAAAGCTAAAATCATGCTATAAAGATAGATGAAGAAACAGAGCAAGTGGAAACCAAGGTCGATCATGGCATCTTTCATGTGTAACTTCAGCTGCCCTCAATTTTGTATTTCTGTTGGATCAAACACTCCCGTGTTGCCACTTGGCACCATAATGAACTGACATATATTCCAAGTAGCAACAGGTAAGTTGAGAAGGAATATGAACCAGTGCAATGAAACAAGCATTAATACAGTGACAATGGTATGGTCAGTAAATTCTGGAATCACCCACCTGTTTAATTTTTTTTTTTTTTTTTATGGTGCTGGGGATTGAACCCCCAGCCTTGTGCTTGTGAGGCAAGCACTCTACCAACTGAGCTATATCCCCAGCCCCCCACTTGTTTAATTTTGAGCAACATAATCTAGCATTAATTTCATCACATTCTAAAGCAGACAATATAATTCTGAAATAGACTGAGAGGAAGATGAGTGTGCAACAATTGAGAAGTGAGAAGACAAACACTACTGCCTCCATCCTCCTCCTCCTCTGTTGCCACCACTACTCCTATCAAACTGACAAGTAATATATTTACATATAGAAAATACTTAAAATCCACACAAAAAACTCAAAGAACATATTTACATCACTTTACTGTTGGAGTTAACCATTTTAATAAATTGATAAATGCCTCGATTACTCTTTCTCACATGTTGTGAGCAATTCAGTGTCCTCCTTTAAAAGGTACTAAGTTATTGTGCTTTAGATGCTTCTATCAAAGTCCAGAAACCACATCAATCATTTGAACAAGGAAAACTCAATATAGACTTATTCATGCCTGAGGCCCTGGGTTTAATCCCCAGCACCGAAAAAAAAAAGAATAATAAATTAATAACTACCAAAAGATAGTTAACTACTAAAAGAAGTAAAAGAAGTGTCCAAAGAATGCAGAAATGGCATATATAGGGAGCAGCTATTACCTCTTGGGTTGAGGCAGAGTAGCCAAGAAAGGAAGAAATGTATGAGAGGGTCCCCAATGAGACTGAGGTGCAGAGCTCATTGAGGAAGATGGGACCATGGCCCACTGGAAGGTTGAAAGGGATCAGCAATGCTCCAATTAACCAGGTGTCCTCTTTCATAATGTCCCCCAGAACATTTCTGACACCAAATGTATGGGGCTTTCCTCACCAAGTTATTCTCCTATTCTCTGCATACATTTGGATGTCCTATAATTGAATTAAGGAATTAGCAGAGATACCACAGGTTAAATGGACCCCACAGTATTACAAGTGTGCCCCCCATGACTTCAGATGATAATCACAAGACGACTCCTCAAGTTACCCACCTGTTTCTGAAGTTCCTGTCACTGTAAGGAGGTCCAATGAGGTCTCTCCAGTGCAGAGGAAACCTCTACTCAGATCTTCCAGACTCTTGCCCATATTGCAGAAAAGAACTTAAGGATGTGTTGGGTTTTAGCAAAGACAGGAAGAGCATAATAATGTGAAAAGTGAATAATGTGAGCAATCTCAAGAGCAGGAGGAGATACACCAGTAGAACTTATGGTCAGGCTTTTTATTAGAGTACATAGGAAGAATATGTATGATCCAAAGGGACTGGACCTCCCGGAGATTGGGAAATATTGAGCAAGATGATTTCCCCATTAGGGAACCTGGTCTGGTATGTTTTCACCTGACGGATCAAGTGATTGATCAAATCAAATGTTAGCCCCTAGCTTCATGAGGTTAGTAGTTTCTTTGTATTGAAATCTTGTTCCTGCTTTGCTACATTCCAGAAAATTTATAGAGAATTGGGAAGTCACAAAGTAACTTACAGAATTGTTTGGTGCATTTATACATTTTGGTCTCTTTTGGTCCCTTAAGCTTCTTTGTCCACGTCACAAACAGTTCACAAGCTATTGTTCTACATTCCAACAGGGACATTTCTCCTTTAGAGACTTTTTTTCTTAGTATCCCTAAATTTCTATCTCATTCCCAAGACCCATCCTCAGATTGGATGCTTTTCTAGAGCCATTTCTAGAATAGCTCACAAAGCCCAGAAAAACAACTTTGTTTACTAACCAATTTATTATGAAAGATCTTGTAAAGAATACAGTGAATAGCCAGATGAAGATGTACATAGGGTGAGGCCAAGAAAAGTCTTGAGCACAGGAGTGTCTGTCCCCATGGGGAAGTCTGAGAGGTACCACCTGCCGACACATGGATGCATGGTTGTTCATGAGCTCAGAAGCTCCCTCAACTTTTTTATGGAGGTTTCACTGTGTAATTTATGACTGATTAAATCATTGACTCCTGGCAATTAATTAACTCAAACTTCAGCCCTATTTCCTCCCCTGTTTCAACTTACTACTCAAAAAATTAGTTCCTTTGGCAACCTGCCCCCATCCTGAGGTGACCCAGGGGCTTTCTAAAATTCATCTTATTAACATAAACTCAGATGTGGCTGAAAAGCATTGGTTATTAATAACAAAAGACTCTCCTTTCACTTCTATCAGGAAATTCCAAGGGTTTTAGGAATTGTTTTGAGGGATCAGGGAGAGAAATCACTTTTCAGGACCCTAGGTAGGGCAGAGACTAAAAATACAGATAAAGATATCTTACTTACCATGTCACCAAAAGGTAAGCCTTCTGCACACCACTGAAAGTTGCATCAAAAAGAAAGAACAGCCCGGTACAGTGGCCCATGCCTATAATCCTAGCAGTTTAGGAGACTGAGGCAAGAGGACCACAGATTTGAAGCCAGTCTCAGCAATTTAGCAAGGACTTAGCAACTTAGCAAAACACTGTCTCATAATAAAATTTAAAAAGGGTTGGGGATATGGCTCAGTGGTTAAGCAACCCTGGGTTTAATCCCTGGTACAAAAAAAAAAGAAAAAGAAAGAAACAGAACTGCCCTGCCTTGCAGTGGCCCCTGCAATGCATTTTATCAACAATCTAACATTGTATCAGATGACAAAGAAGTGTTTACAAGGTCCAGCTCCAATAACACAAAAAAGACAAAGATGGAGTGGATTTGGAATAGAAATGCAATAAAATGATATTGGACTCTGTCCACACCTTTGACTTTATAGTCTCTGTATTCATACATATTATACACCATTTTACAAAAATTTGAACTTCCATAAAACAACCAATCTATCATGACAAAGCCACCTGACAAATAAAGAGGTTCTCATCTGTTCCCCAAAATAAGGAAAGAAGCACTCCCAGTCACTGTATAAGACACTGCAATATTATTTACTCTTCAAATTCAGTCAGTCTCATTGACTATACTGCTACCTAAAAGACAACAATTTGCATATAAAATCACAAATATAAGAAGAAAGAGGAAGAAAATGGTCAATACATATAAATAAACACATATATACCACAAGCAAAGAGAAAATATAAAAACTATTACAGTCCTTGTTTCTATAAGGACTATGTGATTAGCTGTAATTTCTTTCTTCCAATTCCCATTCTGTGTCATCTCTCCCCCAATCAGAACCATAGCTGGTCACAGTTGTTTACCTGGTAAAGTGGAACACACCTTTATTCTTACAGGGTCTAAGTCTTCAATAGTTCTCTCTCTTCTTGTTTTCTGTGCTTTTCCATTAACCCTTAACATCAGACTTGGAAGGACTAAGAGGAAATATATTAACTGGACCTATGCTCATGGTCAAAGCTTTCTGCAATTCACCTTGCATCTGAAAATTCTCTTTTTCATTTATATTTACTCTGGTAATTCTTGATTCCCCTTTTGTGTTAATACTGCAACTGAGGAGCAAAATAAAAGAGGGTAGCAGGAAGGGTGGATATGATCAAAGTACATTATATGCATATATGAGATTGCCACAATAAAACCCAATATTTTATACAATTAATATGTACTAATAGTTTCTAAGCAGGGGGATCCATTCCCTTATCCTTGATTCCCTGGATTAACACATCACAACATTCTCAATGGTACCAGAAATTGACTGAGGTATGGAAAAATAGGTATGTCCATTCATTCCAGAATAGGAAGCAGATAACATAGAATATTGGACTCTTCTCTTAAAACTCCATCATTCATTGAAGTTTGGAACTGAAATGTCCTCCAAGGCTCATGTGTTAAAAGCTTGGTCCTGGGCTGGGGTTGTGGTTCAGGGGTAGAGCGCTAGTCTAGCACTTGTGATGCACTGGGTTCAATCCTCAGCACCACATAAAAATAATAAAAGCTTGGTCCCCAACTGGTGGCCCTTTTGGGAGGTGGTAGAAACTTTAGGAGGTGGGGCCTAGGAAACAGGAAGGAAATAGGTAACTGTGGCTGTGTCCTTGAAGACTATGTCTTGTCCCTAGCCCCTTTCTCTTGATAGATAGATAGATAGATAGATAGATAGATAGATAGATAGATAGATAGAT
>JAJEJO010050909.1:34687-59726 GCA_020662805.1 Glaucomys volans | reverse complement strand
GATAGATAGATAGATAGATAGATAGATAGATAGATAGATAGATAGATGATAGATAGATAGATAGATAATCTGTCTGCCATGAGGTGAGCTACTCCCTCTACTTCAAGTTGCCTGTCATGACATGACATTCTGCCTCAGAGACAATGGAGCCAGGTGACCATGGACTGAAACCTCTAAAACTGTGAGCCAAATAAATCTCTCCTCCTTTAGGTTGATCTTCTCAGTACTTTTTTTTTTCTTTAATTTTTTTTTTGTGGTGCTGGGGATTGAACCCAGGGCCTTAGAACTTGCGAGGCAGGCACTCTACCAAATGAGCTATATCCCCAGCCCCTTCTCAATATTTTTTCAGAGACAAAAAGGTGATTAACACACCTATCACTTCCCGGGAAATTTTTGGATGATACGCTTTTTCATCATTTGATAGTCCAAATCTGCAAAAATAGAACTGGGGCCATTCTTAACCTTGATGTTCCTCTGCACACATTCAAGTCCAGTAATGTGATCTCCCCTTTGTTTGAAAACAAGTTTTTTTTTTTGAGACAGGGTGTCACTATGTTGCCCAGGCTGGTCTCAAGTTTATGGGCTCAAGTGATCCTCCTGCCTTGGCCTCCCCAGTAGCTGGGACAACAGATATGTGCTACCATACCTGGCTGAAATACTTTTTAATACGAAAAGAAAATGACTTCTCATAGTTAAATTCCACATTCCCAAAACCAGTTCCAAAATAGTCAACTTTTATCTTCTGCTATCTGAATATAAGGCATTAACAGACAACTCTCATAACCACACATCTGAAAGTCTGAACACAGAACAGGAGGACAGGGCTACTGAGCCATCCTGGTCTCAACTCAGGGGCTGTTGCCACAGGGAGTCGATAGCCCCAGGAAGAGCCACAGTGAGGGATCAGGACAGCAAGGGACAGTATGGGGACAAAACCTTGGAGTGTCAGGGAAGTAATGGAGATTCAGCCTCTGGGGGAGCACCATCAACACCACAGCCTGAGCTAAACCCCTCCCTTGGGTTGCTCAGGATCTCCTCCACAGGAGGAGAATTGTTAAGGGGTACAGAGAGCCCCTCAGACCCACTTGCCATGGAGCAGATGGTCATGGACACATCTCCAGACGAAAACATGAAGTATGGAAAGAGAGTTCCAGAGAAAGAAGCTGGAGGGAAAGAGAATATGTGGGACCCATCAATCATGTTATAGAAGGAGACATCTCCTTCACTGTAGTCCAGGAAAACCCCCACCCTGCAAGGATCCTGCCTAAGAGATAACCAAGTTACAGAATCAGTCCAGGCAAAATATCTATCATAACACTTCCCCATGACCCAAAACCCCCTATCTGGTGATTCCATGTACCAGCCTCTTCTTTCCACATCTTCCCTACAGACTCCCAGAGTCCACATGCTGTAGAATTCATTCTCTATCACCACTTCCCAGTAACATCTTCCTGATGTGATGCCCTCAAGACCCAACACACTGCAATGGCCATGAGTGTACACAGGGGTGTAGTTCCAGGTCAGATGCGTCTTTTCATGAGAGACAGCAAGCCTGTAGTGAGCAGAGCCTGGATCCAGAGTGACGGGCCCTGTTGAGAGAGTTATCAATCATACAAGGTCCTCCCCAGCCCCAAAACAAAGCACATAGTCACTCCACCTCCTCAGAGTCACTTAGCTGCCTAGGGAGTGGATAAGCCCCCTGAGATAAGAGTCTTGTAACTCAAGTCCAAGTCCTCCAACCAGAAGAAGCAGCCAGAAGTCTGATTTGGGGGTTTAATATGTGTTAGGACCGAGAACCAGTCCCCATTTTGTGATCATCACCTCTGACACTGCAACACCATTGGTAGTTCCAGGATCTATATCACCACAGAGAACTTCAGGAGAGGACAGAAGTCATGGGGGCAACAGGAGGAATACCCAGAAGCACACAAAGTCACTCACAGGCTTGGAACTGTTCCTTCCGCCAATCTATGAGAGAACCACACATTTCATATCAGGGATTTGCAGAGTCTGTACAAATCAGGGTCAGCACCCAGTCTTCTGAAGCATAACAATGTGGGAGGAATAAGGGAAAATCTGTTTGAAAACATTCAGCTGGTGTATTTATTTCTTACACACACACACACACACACACACACACACACATACACACCACTCACACATCCTGCCTTCCCCATGACAGAATCAAAATTCTGGATATCAATTTGAAAAGTCATTGTTCAGATTTCACTACCAAATAATGCTTTCTCAAGACCCAGACACACAATCATCCTGAAAACTACATTATTTTAAGATATAATTGAGGTTATCAAAATTTCCAGGACCCCCATTCACTTATAAAGAACTGACTGTGCTGAATTTGCAGGTTACCTCTAAGCCATGAGTAGAGAATTACATCTAGCTGAGCTAAATATTGGAGGATGACTATAAATCATGAGTGCAGGGAACTCAGAGAAATCTTGCTCAGTTAGGTGACAATGAAGAGGTTTTTAGGATAGGAGAGAAAGAAGTTCAAAGCAGGAGACAAGTATATCCAGTGAGAGGTCAGACACTAGTGACTTTTCTTCTACTTTTCACAGGCTGATGGGAGCAAAAACATCCTTACAAATATGGGAGAAACTAAAAATATTATACCTAGTCATTTGCCTCCCACAAGAATTGCCTGAAGAGATTGAAAACTTCCAGCTATAATAGAACTCCGTAGTCCTTAAGTCCAGAAAGTGTGAATATGTTAAATACATGACTAGGGAACTTTACAAATGTGATTAAGATTAAGGTCCTTGAGCAGGGGAGATTATTCTGGATTATCTGGATCAGTCCAAACTAATCACATGAACTCTTGAAAACAGAGACCTTTCTTGGCTGTGGTCAAAGAAACAGATATATCCCCAGAAGCAAGGTCAAAAACATGCTGTATTGCTGGCTTTGAAGATGGAAGAACAGGCCCAAAATGAAGGAATACACATGGCCTCTAGAAGCTGGACAAGACAAGAGCCTCCAGAAAGAAACAGCCTTGTTCATGCCTTCTTGGACTTCTAACCAACGAAGATATAAGATAATATATTTGTGCTGGTTTAAGCCACAAAGTTTGTAGTAATTTGGCAGCAAATAGAAAACTAATATGCCTCCATAGGTGCCACACCCAACATGGAACAAATCACTAGCAGAGAAATGTGCTTACAGAAAGCATGAAACTCCCTGTCTGGGGACCCAGAAAAATCTCACATGCTCTGCTAGAAGGTGAAGAGGCAGGTGCCCAGAAAGCCAGTAAACCAGAGAAGATCTGAAGTTAAAAGGAAAAAGCCACATGGCAACCAGAAATAAGTGACTCAGACCTTGAACTTTACCTCAGAGTCAGGGGAAGGGAATCAATAATGCCCCCAAGCAATGATACGAGACCTGCCTTTTCTCAGAAGACCAACACAAGGGTCTTAGGAACCAGTTCAGACTAGTTTTCTGATGGTGAGGACATGAAATAACTAAGAGAAAACACATGGTCCCTCTTCTCTCACTGTTCCAAGGCCACATAAGTCTCCTCCAACCTCCATACTCCCTTTTGGGAAGAAAAGAGGAAGGTCATTAACCAAAGCAAAGTCTACATATGTCATAACACTCCAAAACGTCTTCAGTTGGAGAGCTTTTGCCTCCAACAGGGCAAAGCCTCAGGAACAAGATTAGAAATTTTAAAATAATAACTACACAACATTTTTTTTTGTTTCTTAAATATTTGTGTTTAAATTTGTGCCCACCATTTCCACTAATACAGGTTCAATCAAATACAGTGTTATTTCCATCTTTGCTGAGTTTCTAGATAGAAACTAGATCATATAAAATATCTGAGCAGACCAGATGATCCTTGGAGAAAAGGGAACTTTGCTGGTACCAGTTATAACTTTCTATATAATAACTGACAGAAATTGCCAAAGAAGAAAAAAAAAAAGGAGGAGAAGAAAGCAGAGAGGGAAGAAAAAGAGGAGTGAAAAAAAAAACTGTGAGACTTTCCAGTGTATCAAGTACTATGCTATGCATCTTCATGCACTCTTCATATAATTCCCACAGAAAATCTTTAATTTATAAATCACTGTTACGATTTCATGAACAAGATGAGATCAGACATTGTCCACCTTACACCATAGACCCATCAATAAGAAAGTGTTGATTCTAGCATAGTGTTTATCCTTACAAAATAAAAGCATATGCAAGTTATACATGAAAACACATAGACTTTAATTCAGAAGAGAAGGGGCAGATGGTAAAATAAGACTATTTGATCCTTCTTTTTTTAATAAACATGTCCCCAGGAGAATCATTAAGATTCTCAAAGATGGTTCTTCATACATATGACCCCCAGCCTCCTTGGCCCCATGGCTCACCCTTCTCTGTCTCTCACAGACTGTATCCCTGATGTGAAAAAGAAACATCCAGAGCAGGAAAAGGGCATATTATACAAATTCAGATGTCACGGTCCTAAACTCACCCCCAGAGTTAAAGAGTCCTCTGCAAAATCTTTGATTGCATTGAAAACTGCCTTAGCATATACCTGTCCTAACAGCTATTGGAAGGTTGAGATGGTCTCATTACCACAGGCAAACTCAATTAGATGGTTACGTAGACATGGCTTAATGAATTTACACACACACACACACACATACACACAAATACACACACACAAAGTCTATACTCGACTCTCTCAAAGAGGTATCAAGGAGTTGGTTACATTTCATACTCCCAAATAACCTGCAAGTCCTCTTCACACTCAAACCATCTTGGATGTGATTTTCCATCTCTGCTTCAGGACACCCCAAATTTCTATAATCTTGGGCACTCTACTTTCCTTCTCACCTCCTCTCTCCTGCCACCTCATCCTTTCTTCTCTGATTTGTTCCCCACCCTTTCTCAGGTGAACAATTTTTAAATCTCCAGGTTTTTCCTTTTATGATCTTCACACATTTTAAAAGAAAGAAAATCAAAGACCAAGCCCAACAGGCAAAGCAAACTTCTCCTAAAAGCAGAGAAAATTGTTGTGAACATTATAACTTGAATTTTGTTCCTGTAACACAAACACAGAACATTGCATATAATTTCAAGTGGTTCACAGACCCCCTAAGCATCATGGACCCCAAATTCAGAACACCAGAAACTCATTTCTCAGCAACCAAGGTGCTTGAAAGAAACCCAGCTAGGACAGTGAGTCAGAGCATGAGGAGGCTGAGAGAAGACCAATATCCAGAGGACCAAGAAGAAACAAGAAAACCAAAACTGAACCTGAAGGGTAGGAATTTGGGGTAACTGGGATACAGAACCAAGACCCTCCCCCATTAGGAAGATGGAAGTCTTAAGCTGTCAAATATATTTCTGAAATCTTCAGGAGACCAACAATTCCTAATCTACACAGTCACAACCCTGCTCCATCCAGTCTCTCCTCACAACCGAACTCTCCAGTGTCACTGCACCAATGAGAAATACCAGTTGAACACAATGTTTTCAGGGGGTGCAGCTAACCCTAACCTGCAGTAGAGGAAGGGCCGAAAACATTTACAAGAATTTTGCTTTGCCTGTTGGGCTTGGCCTTTGGTTGGTTTGGATGGGGGACAGATTAATGTGTGAAGATTATGAAAGAAAAAAACAAGAGAAATTAAAAGTGTTTACTGGGAAGGGTGGGAAACAAATTTGAGAAGAGAGAGCAGGAACACCCATCCCATCCTGGGGTGGAGATCACTGATAAAGAAGGGCAGAGGTAGAGTCTGGAGGAGGGAAGGCCAGAGGAAGCATCAGTGTCACTCACCTGCATACAGGTGGGCCTTCCTCCAGGCTGAAAGAGAACACACTCTGGTGAGACCTCAGCTAGCACAAGCCTGCTCAGCATGAAAGTACCTGCCCTTGCCTCCCATTAATTCTAAAGATGAGACTATCCCTAGGAGGAGAGAGGCCAGAAAGGAGGGGGCCTCTTGCAGTTATGCAGGGACTGCAGGGTGTTGTAGAAATTCCCTGGACCACAGATCAATGGCTGCATTACAGGCCAAGTTTCACCACTTTCCCACTGCTTTCTCTCTGTCAGAAAACTGTCTTCCTCAAAACTCATAAAAATCCATATTCTATCTTTATTCAGTTTTTGTTTATAAGAATAAAAATTATACTATGTGTGAAAATGTTTTAGGGAATAAAATACAAGTTATTCCACAATTGTCAGAAGGAATTATTATATCCAGGCTTTTTCTGGCAAAGATATATTTGGGAGGGGCTGGGGCTGTAGTTCAGTGGTAGAGTGCTTGCCTAGCACATGTGAGGCACTGGGTTCGATCCTCAGCACCACATACAAATAAATGAATAAAATAAAGGCATTGTATCCATTTAAAAAAAAAAAAAAAAAGATATATTTGGGAAAGGGCCAGGGATTTAGCCCGGTGGTTGAGTGCCTGCCTAGCATGCATGAGGCCCCAGGTTCATTCCTCAGAACCACAAAATGTAAAAAAAAATTAAAAATCAAAAAAGACATTTGGGATATTACCAAAATGAAGAATGATTTAAAGACAAGAATGTGAGGTGAGTTCTGGGATAAAATGCCCAACTTTTCACAAGTGAGATATTTCTAAAGAATAAGAACCACTCTTTCAGGGACTACTTCACCTCCTCACATTCCCACCTCTGGTGAGCAGCCCAGCCCTCTCTGTATCACTTTGTTTTTTGTTTTGTTTTGTTTTGTTTTGTTTTGTTTTGTTTTGGAACCAGGGATTGAATTCAGGGACACTTGGCCACTGAGCCACATTCCCAGCCCTATTTTGTATTTTATTTAGAGACAGGGTCTCACTGAGTTGCTTAGGGCCTCGCTAAGTTGCTGAGGCTGGCTTTGAACTCTCGATCCTCCTGACTCAGCCTCCCAAGTCGCTTGGATTACAGGTGTGTGCCACCACGCCTGGCCCTCTCTGTATCACTTTGATAAGCACCTTCAGGAGCTGGAAAAAACATAATCCCTGGATGGTGATTTGTTGGGAGATGAAAAGAAGGCCACACTCCTAAGCTTAATGACTCCATTTACTTATATAGATCATTTAAGGCAGGATCTGCCTTAAGCTTCTGGGTGCAGACCAACAGTTAGGTGCATTGAAGGCCAAAAATACAACAATATAATGAGCAAGCCAGGGTTGAAATAAGATGCAGAATACATGACAGACCAGGAGTCGCCATCACACCCAGGTTTCCAAGCTCTAGGTGGGAAACGGCAGCCCAGATCTAGGGCAGGCCATGGAGCAGGTTTCTGGTTTCCACTAGCTCCCCCTTAGCTCCCAGGGATGGGGGCCCACACATGCGTGCCAAGACAGAAACAAGGAGAGGGGACACCAGGTTACATGTAGGATGAGGAAATAAGGGCTATCTGGAGAGTCACTTACCAGTCAAGTAAGCAGCTTTCCTCTGATCTGAAAAACAACACAACAAATTGGGGAGCTAGGAACTAGAATGCCTGCTACCAAGGGAACACAGAAAATTCAGGAGGGAAAGAAGAACTTACTGAGATCTGCCTGGAGTTCATCTGAAAGAAAATGAAAAACAGCATGAACCCCCATCCCCAAGAAAAGGAAAGACCGTGTACCTGGAAAACCCACAGAAAAACTTTCCTGTTTACTAGAATTTCTCGCTTCAGACCCACCCAATCCCCACCCCCAGACTCTAGCTGTTCTCTCTGATCTCCTCAGTCACCTGCTTGGGACCCAGGACCCTGGATCTCCCTAGAGAGCTGGACCCACAGACTCTGTCCCCTATCAGTTAGTCCCACTCAGCACCAGGTCTGCACTTGCCCTGTTCTGTCTTACCAAAGACCTTCTGCGCCTCCTCCTTTGTCCGCTGTTCCTTCTTCTTAACCCGCCGCACATTCTCCTTTTTCTTTCTCACTTGCATCCTTGTGGAATATTCTTTTATGATAAAGTAGCTAGCCCCAAAGAGTAGGAGCCCCAGCATGGTCAAGATCACAGCAAATGCTGGCTTCCAGGGAGAAGCCTGAGGGAAGAAGGGCTCTGTGGCCGAGGCAGAGGGCAGGTTAGGGTCACATCCCAGGAGAGCCAGCTCACTTGGAGATGCCAGCCTCCTCCCAAGAGCTCTGCTGGGAGTGGGAAGCAGCACTGACCTGGGATGAAAATAGTCATGGCCTTCTCCTGGCCCAGGACAGGGTTAACGACAGAGCAGGTCATATTCCCCGCAGAACTGTCTCTCACCACCAGAGTGGCCTCTACACTAAACAACTCTTCAGTGTCTTGAGTGTGGGCCCCAGAAAGCACTGGGAACTTCTTTCCACTCAGGTCTCTCCACTGCACCTGGGGCTCTGGGAACCATCCTGAGGCTGTGCACACCACACGGACTCCATCTTCTTCTGGCCCTTCGATGTACACTTGTGGGTCAGAGCCCATCTCTGTGGGAAGGAAGCCATGGAGCTCCAGAAGGCCGCCTTGGGTCCTGAAACCTCAGAGTGGCCTAGATGTTACACACTTCAGGGGGTAGTCTTCATGTTGAATTCTGGGGATTGTATGGGAAGGGTTCCCTACCAGAGGGAATAGAAGGAAGAAGCACAGAGACCCACACAAGGCAATGGGCTCTTCTCCCCAACTGTGAGGCCCAGAGGCAACAGGAAGAATTTGGTCCCAGAATCTCCAGTCTTCTTACCTCACATCTTCTCTCCTGGAACATCTGCCTCTCTGTGTATATCACTTCCAAAATGGTATTGAGTGACCACCTTGTCTCCTGAATTCTCTTCCCCTACACCCATGTTCCTATTAGTTATCTTTACCAGGTTTCCTCACATACACTTCAAACTCAAAATTCCAGAACTGAATTCATAAATTTGCACCACCTGTGATAAAATGATTATAAAAATATCCCAAATACTTCACCCTTCTCTATAGCCAGTTCTTCCACTTCCACATACTGTTTACTGCCTTTACCTTCGGCCTCTGGGCCCAGTCTTGGCACTTGATTTGGCCAATGAGAAATTAGCTAATGTGACTTGTGGAGATTTGAAAAGCACTTGCACCTTGGTTTTACCCTCTGCCATTTCCACAGGAGGACAATCTTGGGCTCCCAATGGAGGATGGACTCATGTAACATTGCCTGGTCAACTAGCTACAGATGTCCTGGGTCAGCCAATAACCAAATGACCACCTGAAATGTGAGTGCATCCAACCAAGGTCCACATGGTGACCCTTTGAGCTAACTGTAAGAATAAAAATTAAAAGTAAAAAGCTTAATTCTCCCTATTGAATAAAAGAAAATTCTATTCCTTTTTCTTACAGCATTTGCTTTAGAAAACGTGCAATTACAAATATGTTGTTTCTCCTCTTTTGAAATAGTTATACACTATTCTGAAAAATGATTAGGTTTTTTGCCAGCTTTGTGATCCAGGATTGTCTTTGTCGAGGATCTGGGAGCCATTTCTTTGAAATGTAAGCATCAAGGAAGTTAGCAACCCTTTGCCCCCCTTTCTGTGGAAAGGCAGGAGCCTAACTTATGTGGGCATCTTGTGTGCTCCAAGTTGTAAAACTACCTCCTGTCATAAAGCTGGAGAAGTTTATTTTTCTTCCAGAGAAAGCCTGTTAGATGACACAGATGGTCACCCAACTATCAGGAAATTTAGGATGAGTTATGTGTAACAAATTGTGCTTTGAGCCCTCTTAGTAGAGGATTAGTTATTGTTTATCTTGAAAACAAGTATAAACGGGATTATATATACTTGGCTATAAAAAGAAAGATGAGATTCCTTTCTGGTTGTGTAATTCCTTAGCAGATCATCCACGATGTGTATCACATTCTGGAATAATATTCAGTAATAAAAGCATTTTCTCCTAGATTGAGAGATTTTGTTTTTAATTACATTTCTGCAACATGACCAATGATGTATGAGATTAGTCAAGTTCAGCCCCGAATAGTTGAACTCCCTTAATGCCTAAATTAAATACATTTTCATTGCCATATGCACCTTGTGGCTGTTTGTTACACAGCATTATTACAGCAGTAGAACTGACACATAATTACCAATATTCCTACCACTAAACAACAAATAGTTCAAACAAAACCCTGGAAGTCTCTGAGGTCTTCTCCCTCCAAACTCCATGCCCCCAAATCAATATATTCAGTTGAGTCTAGTTTCTAATCTCTCTGTCTGACCCTCCTCCCCCGCCCCATGGCCATGCCTGAGGTCAGGCAGTCACTCTCCCCACTGGCAACTGCATTCCATGCCTCCTCCTTGCTCAGCTCCCATTCATCCTCTTCACAACTGCCAATATGAGCATTCCCAGCATTGCTCTGTTTCGGATTCCCCCTACTCTGCATCCAGCCTCCATAACACAGCACGCAAAGCCTTTACTGATCTGATATCTGCCTTCCACTCCAACATTTCTCCTGAAATTCCACCATCCGAGCCCCTCAGGGCCCACACACTCAACCCCAAGAACTATCTGGTCAACTGCAAGTAGCCACAATCACCATGTTGTATGCTCTCTGTGTCACCTTCCAGTACATCAACCTCAAGGGCTCTTGTGCCAGCCCAGGTGACTACTCCTAATGACCTTATCCTGACACCTGAGTGGTGTTAATACGGGACCATCTCTTTATTCCAGTATTGCCACATCTTACCATCCTCTCGCTCACTCCTCCTGCCAACCATGATGGCCTCATTATACTCAGAATGATCAACCACACTCCTACCTCAAAGGTTTCATACCAGGTGCTCCCTCTGCATGAAACTCTGCCCCCCGGATATCCACCTGCCTACTTCCTTTGAGACTTGCTTAGACTGTCAATAAGGCCTTGCCCAAGCCCTTGCGTAACGCTGTAGTCTGTCCTAACTTCCCAGCCGGCATCCTGAGCCCCTTTCCTTGTTCTACTTGGTCTTTTGTCTTATGTACTTATGACCTCATCACATCTTGCACTGAATTATTTATTATGATTTTTCTTCCTTTGCCTCAGGAATGTAAACTTCTCAGGGCTGGGATCTCTGTTTCGCTGATATATCTCTGGTCACAGAACAAGTCCCCACATATTTTAGATGTCCCATATACAGTGTTTATGTTGAATCAATGAATAAATGAATGAGCCACATTTTCCTCAATTTCACCTATAAAATGTGAGGCTAAATTAGATGATCCCTGATATTCCCACCAAACCCAGTATTCCCAAGGTCTCTAGAATAGAGATCAAGTAACCAACCTGCCACCATCAGTTCCAAATCAGCCTCTTCATAGAAGTCTCCCTTTCTGAAGAAGCAGGTGTATGTTCCATTGTCAGATACCCGGACCTTGCGGATGTGCACAGCAGCCTGCCCCTGGGTGAGGAAGTCCCTCACCAAGGAGGTCCGCCCTGTGTACTCTGCCATCTGCTTTTCACTTTGCTCACGTTGGTTCCAATAGATGAATGCTGCTTTTGAGAATGTAGTGCGGAACCACCTCAGTTCCATGTTCTCTACATTCATGGCTGGGACTAGAGAGCAGGGCAGTATGGCATCCTCGCCCAGCACTGCCACAATGGGATGTTGAGGGCCAACAACCTGGAACTGCTCTGTGGACACAGACATAGCAGGGAGAAAGCTAGAGAGACACAGACTAAAAACAGAACACACACCATCAAGGGGGAAGGCTAGGCAAGCTGGGGCAGGGGCCAGATGAGATGATCCCTGAGGTCTGATGGATTTGGAAGAGATCTTCTGACATAATGATGTGGCCCAGAAATGATTTCAAAGACACTCACTCATTGATTGACCTCTGCTCCTGGTCCCAGGCCCTTCCATGAAGAAATATCTAATTCAGTGGCTCTCAAGCTTGCATGCACCTGAACCACTGGATGCTCTGTAGGCACACATTACTGGACCCCACTCCCAAAGCATATGATTCAATAGATCTGGGGTGGGCCAAAGAATGTGCATTTTAAAGGAGTCCCCAGGGTGGTCCAGGGAGCACTCTTTGAGAACTACGGCTCTAACCTGGCCTGTCTCAGGACAAACCTGAAAACTGACCAAGAGCACACCTGCAGCTTATGTCAGCACTCTTTGGTCATTCAGCCAGACCCAGGAAATTCCCCTTTTCCAATTCTAAATTTACTTCAGTCCCTATTTTTCTCCTCCACTGAAGGAGAAGAGAAGTATATATGCACCTTAAAACAGAGAGTCAAATGCTACTTACTGCTATGAAAATTCTGTTCTTGTCATTCACGGAAACCCCAATCACAGCATGTTCAGGAAGCAAGTTCACCTCACTCTCCACCCTGTTGGTGCTCTTGGTCTTCTGAGGCTACCACATGACTCCTCTGCAGAACAAGCTGTAATGGCCCTCTAAAGAGCTACTCTCAAACCCTCTGCCACTCCATTCTGGTCTCAGCCACCATTAAATCTCAACTGGAGGATAACTAAGACTTCTGACATCAGTGTTCCTTTTAACATGCGAGCTAATCCATGTAACTGCTCTGCTCAAAGCCTTGACATGGCTCCCCACTACTCCCTAGGCCTCACCTTGACCTTCCTTCCCAAGAACCCTCTGAACTCAACACTGCTTCTCTCCCTGTCCACTCTAGTCCAGCCAACACTTGCCTCTGTGCTTCCTCACACCTCAACACACTGCCAGCTCTGCCCAGGCTACTCCCCCCGCAGAAACCCTCCTTCCAAGTGGTCCTCACAGCTCATTCTGCCATCCTCCAAGGTTATGTTCCTATCTACACAGACCACCTCACTTAATACTGCTGCCTGCCCACACCCCAACCTCCCATGCCCCTAACTGCCCACACCCTGCCCTGCTGCATTTCCCATCTCGGTCATCTCCTCCAACACATATAGGCCTCATTGGCTAGTTGCAAGTATTACTCACTGTCTCCTGCTAGGAGGTAAACTTTACAATGACAGAATTTCTTCTGATTCATTCATAGAATAGCACCTAACACAACATTTCATTAAAATTTAAGGAATAAAATGAATGAATGCTTGCAGCACCAAAAAAAAGGCAAGAAAACAAAAAATGAGGGAAAATGTATTTTCAAATTTTTTTATATCTTGGTTTTTAAAACAACACAGGAAGAGAGATAGGGACACACTCACCTGTAGACAGCTGGACAAGAAGCAGGGAGGTGAGACAGCAGAGCAAGGGGTGACTGCAGCAACCTTCCATATCCTAAGAGTTGGGGAGATAGATGGGGGAGGTGGGTCCAGACCAGCGCTCTGGCACCTCAGCATAGAGAGCAGGGCTCAGGGCTGGATGACTGTCCCCTGCTGGAGCAAAGCATTTCCTATTGGTTCACTAACAGGGTGGTGGGCCCCCCACAATCCTGACACTGACAAGGAGCTGACCCTGGGCTCCATCCAGCTCTTCTGGGAAGACTGTAGTACTAGGAAACCATTAGAGTTGCCTGGGAAGAAACTGTTCCTTCCTTTCCTACCCCAACCACAGTGCAGCCCCACTGGGCCCAGAACACCAGGCCCTTCCTTTCCCCATCCTGGACCTCTGTGGTGGAAGCCATCCCTCTATCTCTTTGTTATTCTCACACCACTCATGACCCGCCCCCCCAGAACAGAGGGTCCATACTCAGGGCCCCTATCATGAAGAACATGACAGCTCCTACTTGCCTCTTGTTCTCCCCCCTAATTGTGCCCAAGTTTGGTGCCCATCATAGGAGCCCACGACCCTGTCCTGGTGGTTTGGATGTGTAGTTCACCTAAACTTGAAACAGCCCAGTCCCTTCCACTGTGGGCTCAGGATGTGGTGCTGCATTTGGCAGGTCCAGGCACTTCCCCACCCACAGGTTCATCCTTGCCCTCTTTTTCTTCGAGAAATATTTCTCCTGAGAGGTAAGGAACCCTTCCTGGAGACAGAGCATAGACATAAATGAGCCCTAGTCAGAGAAAAGACCCCCAAACCACCTACTGTTTGGAAGGAGCAAGAAGGTAGCCTGTGTATTGGGAAGGACAAATTCTGGGAGCCAACTTTTAGGCTGCCCTCCAGGCTCAGCCACTTTCAATGTGACCTTCTTGACCTCAGTTTCCTTATCTGTAAAATAGACATAATAAACAACATCTCTTTTGGCATCAGATCTGCTACTTTGCTGCCGCCATTATTCTGCCTCCCACACACCATTTTACAGCCCAGATTACTAGCCCGTGAACTTCCCAGTCAGTCATTGGTCCAGATTGTTATTAGCCTGCGAAATTCCACTACGTAAGTATAGCTCCCCCACCATTTCTCTCTCTCTTTCACTCACTCTTACTCTCACTCTCACTCACTCTCACTCTCTTTCTCTCTCTCACTCTTACTCTCTCACTCACTCTCACACTCCCTCACTCTTACTTTTTCTTCCTCTCTCAGTCTCTCTCTCTCTCACCCTTCAGGGCAGACACTCTGCCTGTCCACTTAATAAAATTTCTTGCATGAGTTCCCACATCTGGAGTGGTTTTTCTGGGTGCTTTCAATCTCCCTCCCAAAGTTATAATGAAAATGACATGTATTTACAGTCACTACATGTAAATAGAATAGGGTCTAGTCCAAGAAAATGTTACAGAAATATCATTTAAACAAATAGAAAAAAGGAACAACTCTCATTAAGCTTGTCCTGAATAAGACCGCTCCCACTGCCTCTCACACCACCTCATTCTCAGCTTCTTCCTGCTACCAGCTGCTCCCTGGTTTCCTCCTCTTGGACCACAAGTGTCTTCAAAGCCAACTTACCTGCTTCTGTTTTCTCCCAGCTATGAAAACCTGTGACTTCCTGGAGCGTCTCTAAACACAGCAGCTGGAGAAAGTTCAGAGCCGGCAAGGACCCCAGCAGACCCCAAATCTACCCTCAGATTTTGCACCTGCCCCAAGCTGCTCTCAGAGCCCAAACCTCTGCTTCTGAGTCCAATGCTGGGGGCCCAAATTCCTCATTTCCAAGAGGCAGTTGGTCTCCAGGAAATGTGGGGGGAAGGGAGAAGCAGAACCTGGCATAAATTGCAGTGACCTCCACAGAGTCTCTGACACTGGGGCTCCCACTAAGTCCTCCCAACCAGAGGAACAAACCCTCTCTGACTCCTTCCACCATCTAAAGTGAAAGCTTACAAAAGTAGCCTGGGCAGAGCGTGCCCTCTGCCCTCTGGTCATCGCTCCCTTCACCAGGAAGAAGGCGGCACAAGCAGAACAGCAAAAAGAGGGCATCCGCAATTTTCCTGCAACACTGCAGAACACTCCCACTTAGAAGTGAAATGCCACCACCACCCCACAATGCCACCACCAATCCCTGTCCAAAGGGCAGACTCCCCAAGGCCTAGAGATGCTAGGGAAATGCTACAAAAAGAAGAAATCAAGCCGCATATGGTGGCGAATGCCGTAATCCCAATGGTTCAGGAGGCTGAGGCAGGAGGATTGGGAGTTCAAAGTCAGCCTCAGCAACTTATCAAGGCCCTAAGCAACTCGGTGAGACCCTGTGTCTAAATAAAATACAAAATAGAGCTGGGGATGTAGCTCAGTGGCCAAGTCCTAAATTCAATCCCTGGTACCCTCCCCCAAAAAAAGAAGAAAAAAAAAACAAAGTTGTATTGAAACCCTGCTAAGTATATGAACTGTGCTACATAAATTTTACTTATGCCATTTCATTATCACAACTACAGAGATAAAGTCATGAGCCCTACCATTTGGTAACATTAATCCAGTAACTTCTTAGACGAGGCAGAGGCTAGATGTGTCAAGAGACTGCCTCCCACCACCACACCCCCAGCCCTTCAGCCCAGCCCAGCCCAGCCCCTTGCTCCAGGTAACTCAAGTGAGCAAGATCCTGAAAGGGACCTTGGACTCTCAGTTACCTCAATTATATGGCCAGAAAGCTTATCTCACCCTGACCTGCACATTCTCCCTCCCAAGGTTGCCCTTTACCTTCCATTTTGGGAGGAGGGGGTGGAAGCGGTGACAAAGTGCAGGTCAGATTTCCTTAAAGAACACTGGCAGAATACTTGACTAGTACTGGCAGGGGGCATCAAACTTCAGCTCTGTCCTCTCCCAGCTCATCGGGATCACCGTTCAGCTGCTTTGACAAGAAACACTATTCACTAAGCCACAAATAATTTTTCCTGTAAAACATAAGTGATTCTAATACTAATGAGGTTAATATTTACCCTTTTACCCATTTTAAGTGCTTTCTAAATAGTTTCAGATAAATGCCTAAACCATAAAACAATGGTTACTGTAAAATGTATAAAATGCATTGGGATTCTAAAATGTGCAGTTGATATAAAGTACTTAAATCCCCCCCCATTTTTTTAATACTGGGGAGTGAACACGTGCTAGGGAAGCAATCTGCCACTGAGCCACATGCCCAGCCCTTTAACCCCTTAAGGATACAGTGCTATCAAAATTCACCTTGACACTGCTAGGATGAATTCACTGGGTTGCCTTGCACTGTAGGAAAAGGTTTAAAGAACTGTTTTCTGGGTACTTATTTCTAGAAAAATAAAAGAAAAAGACACACAAGTTGGTGAGTTTTGTTTCAATTTTTGAATTATCCCTCCAATCACTATCCAGCGTGAACCTGGCTGATGCACTAACCTGAGACCTGGCAGCCAGCTGAACAGAGCCCCAATGGTATGGCAGTGCACTCCCCTTCAGGCAAGGCTGTCATTTTCAAAATTGGCACATGAGAGCTGGGGATGTAGCTCAGTTGGTAGAGTGCCTGCCCCGCAAGCACAAGGTCCTGGGTTCAATCCCCAGCACTGCAAAAAGAAAAAAAAAAAAAAAACTGGCATATCAAACCAGAAGTGACTGAGAGACCTCCTTATGCCTCTCACTCTCTTAGAGGAGCCAGGACCTGGCCCAGCCCCACCCTGAATTCAGCAGCTGAGCCCTCCTGGCTGGGACACTTGCCCCACCACCTCTGAATGAGCAATCCACCCCCTTTCCTAATCTGAGATTTCAGAGGAGGTAAAGTATCACTCCCACTGAAGCCCTGAGATAAAAAGGGTAAGGAGTGAGGCCAGAGGGAGAAAATACACATATTCCTATAGAATATTGAGTAAATTTTATTAAACTAATAAAAAGCAAAAATAAATTAAAATATAAAAGGAAAGACAGCAGATTGAGAGAAACCTGGCATAAAAAAGGAAGGAGCAAAAAGGGAGGCCGGAAAGGAGGATGAGGCCTTCCTATCATTTGGTCCTGACCTATCAGGAGATGAGACACCAGAATGAACATATCTGCCCAGAGTATCTGAAACGTGTTCACCAGTTACTGCAATGTCAGATCAATTGCAGAGAGCCGGCACAGGCTCCAACCATATGTGTGACCCCATCAGTGACCTGGGAAGAATTTACTCACCCTCCCCATCCCAGGTAGGTTGGTCCCATGTACAGTCAAGGGTGAAACAGATGTTAAGGGATTTCAGAAACTGGGTCATGGAAAAAGGCCTAGAGGTCTCAAAGGTTGACCTCTGCCCCTTAGATTAGAGAGGGACCTCGGGCAAGAGAGGCCCTATCCAGCCCCAAGAGGTAGATTCTGCAGTTCCTAGGATGCTGCACACCCTGTTCCTCTCCTGTCACAGAGACTCCTCCCCTCAGGCAGAGCCAGGGCCTCTACTGTCTAATAACCATCAAGAAATACTTAGGCACACCATTCACTGAGGGTCATTTTTCCAGAACATTTTATTCTTCATTCCCATGATGATTTAATACAATGCCTTGAGGTGGTTTTCACTGTCCTCATTCCAGAGCTGAGAGATGGAGTCTCTACAAAATGTGGAACCTATCCAAGGTCATACAGTCTCGTGAACACAGACAGGAGCAGGTCTGCCCCAAGGCAGGCCAAAATCTTAAAAAGTTGGGGGCACCAGCACTAGGAGTGCTCCGGGGATCTGGTGGGGAGGGAGGCAAAAAGGGAGACAGAGAATACATCAGAACTTCTATTATAAAGCTTTACTCTTACATCTTCTGAAGTGTCGTTTTTATAAGACAAATAACTCTTGTACATATTTGTTAGCTGCATGTTCAAAATACATAAATTTAAAAGGAGGACTTGTCCAGAACTGTTTGGAACCCCCCTCTCAAAGAGGAAAGAGCAACATGCGCCCAGCAAGAGGGTGCTCCACGAATGGCAGATAACTCTTGGGCCAATGGAAACAACACCGCAGCAGTCTCACCTGATTTCCTCGGCCTTTGCTGCCCCCTTGTGGCTAAAATGTGGCAGACAGAAAGGGAAGTTCCCAAAAGGAAGACAAGAGTATGGAGGTGCAGACAAGAAATTGTTAAAAATGTGGGAGGATGGGGCTGTAGCTCAGTGGTAGAGACCTTACCTAGCATGTGTGAGGCACTGGGTTGGATCCTCAGCACCAATAAAAAATATATGAATAAATAATAAAGTTAAAAAAAAGAAATCTTCAAAGAAAATCAGATATAGAATGCCATATGCTGTAGGATTCCAAATATATGAAGTCATAGAATAGGTAGACAGAAATGGGGTGACAGAAATCAAATGAGTTCCCTGTTAGGCTGAGAAGGTATTTAAGACAGAAAGAGCCTCTAAGGGTGAGGGAAGGTTTCATATCTTAATCTGGGGTGGTTACTCAGGTATATACACATGTGTAACTGGAAACTAGAGATCAGGGCATTTATTACATGTCAACAACAACAACAAAAAAAATAGCCGGCACAGTGGTGCACACCTGTAATCCCAGGAGCTTGGGAGTCTGAGGCAGGAGGATCACAAGTTGGAGGCCAAACTCAGCAATTTAGCAAGGCCCTGAGCAACTTAGTGAGACTGTCTCAAAATAAAAAAATAAAAGGACTGGGATGTGGCTCAGTGGTTAAGCACCTCTGGGTTCAATCCCTGGTACCAAAAAAAAAAAATAGTTTTCAAACTCATCAGGCTGGACGGAGGTGAAAAGACTTGGCCAGAATCCTGCTTCTCGCTCAATAGACTGGGACATTCTGTCCTGCTCTGGGCCTCTGGTCCCAGCTGTGAAATACAAGTAATCTGAGTACCAACCTCTTATGGCTATTACATAGATTACATGACTTAATGCATGAAATTATTCACTTTTCTGAAGTACTAACTCAGATTAAGATTCATTTCATAAGAGAACTGACTCACCAGAGAGGGCAGTGCAGAGAACAAGGTCAGCATCTCTGCCCAAGCCGAATCTCCCTTCAAATTAGTCTACCCACATTGTTCCCCAATTCACTGCTCCCCTGAGAAGAGGGAGGATGAGGATCTACCCTCTTCTTGGACAGCCCCCAACACACAACTGCAAAAGGCCTAAGCCAGACCTGTCTCTGCCCTTTCCCCAAACTAAAAGCTTTTCCTTCCCTTTGATCCTCACTCTACCCTGCTGGTAGGCTGCAGGACACAATCTCTACACTCACTTGCTCAGGGAGCATTTATTAACAGCTAGCTGCATGTATCTGGAACAACAACCCCAAAAAAAGTCCTTTGCCCTGAGCAAACTCATGATCTAGTTAACTAATAAGACTCACTGTAAAGTGGAGAAAAATCACAAAGCAACACTGATAAGAAACGCAGGCTCCCAGAGACACCTAAGATAAGATACACCTAAGGGAGGCCCAAGTCAGAGGAGCTGGAGAAGGACACTCAGTTTTCTGGGGTGCTCTTTCTCTCTGACCCTGGGGAAATTGAATTCCCTGGGAAGCTGAAAATGTCACCAGGAAAACACACTTTTGAACCGTGAGAAAAAATCCTTTTTTGATAACTGGTGCTGTGTTCCAGACCAAATATCCACATAGCCAACCATACAAACATCTGGGACCTCCTTGACTGCTATTGTTAAACCAGATGCACACTGGAACTGGACAAAACTGGTTTTAGGCATAAAGGATGCCATGTGGACCTGTTATTCACCCCCAGACTCATTACCACCTCATTGCAATATAGCTCCCTAATAAAATTCCCACCAGCACTATCTTGGTCTGGTCCTCTTCTGACTTAGATTGAAACCAGCTCAAAAAGAAGGGATCAAAAGAAAGCAGTCCAGGTGGGACATGGTGGCTTGAGCCTGCAATCCCAGCTACTCTGGAGGTTGAGACAGGAGGATGGCGAGTTCAAGCCAGTTTGGCAACTTAATGAAAATAAAATAAAAACGCCTGGGGATGTAGCTCAGAGTTAGAGCACTTGCCTAGCATGCTGAAAATTCTAGGTATGATCCCCAGTACAGAAGAAAGAAGAAAGAAAAAAATCCCTCATCTCCAGAATGAACCTGACCACCTCCCCAGAAGAAGTCAAGAATAATCCTCCTTCTCCTTAAATCCCCACTTTCCCCCCCTTACTCTAAAAACGAATCTCTCATCTTTTCTTTGGGTGGGAAGTTGATCCGAGAGTTATCTCCGGACTTCTCTTTGTTCTCTGGCCAAAGAATAAACTATCCTCTATTCATAATCAGCTCTCGGTTTTGTTACTGGTTCCATAATTTGAGGGAGAGAAAGAACCCAGCTGGGTCAGAAATTGGAAAAAATGGCTGCTCAGCTCCTGCCCTCTCTAAGAGACCATCTTCCTCTCTACCGAGACTGTGACTCTGAAAATCCCGGACCAGAGGTTCAAAGGTTGAGTGTGAGACGGGTGGAGGACTCATGCTGAGGACTCTGCCCTGCAGTTTCTGCTGAGGAAGAGCGCGGTCCTCAGTGAGGTCCGCAGTGAGGTGAGAGCTTTCCCCAGCTCATGGGAAATTCCGCCCTCACCCCTGTGAGTGCGGAGTGAGAAGAGAAGGAAAAATGGTGGGGCCCAGTGGGAAGCTGAGTTCCACTGAGAAGGTTCAGCCACACAGTTGCAGTAAAGGCGCTGTGAAGGGGACAGCAAGGAGCCATTACCCCCATACGCACACACCCTGGCATGACGGGGTGAGGAGCCGAGAAGCCCCAGACACAAAGGAAGCCCGACACACTGACGTAAGCGAGGGTGAAACACCCGTCCCCTCTCCTTCCACGCAGGGCTTCCCCTCGAGCCTCCTATTGGACAAACGCAGTAAGAAACTACCCGCAAGGGGGCCCCAGAGTGATGTGTCCAGGCATGTGACTCTGGAGTCAGTCTCCAGGGTCACAAAGCAGAGAAGGAAATGGATGCGGGGAGGGAACCAACAGAGATTAACAAAAACATAAAGGACAAAGTCCATGCCATGGGGCAGGAGGTAGGGCGGTTAATATGGGAATCTTCATCCTGAACCCCCTCTACCTCAGACACCTTCCCAGGTTGCTCACTATCTCTTCTGCCAAATAATGACCCTCCCCCGAGAAAGAAGAAAACACCAATAACCAGTGACAAAGGGAATCCAGGTGCACTGGAGGTGGAAGAGGTACAACATCAGTCCAGGTGGCTCAGGAGCAGGACAGGATGAAGGGAAGGCACTGGGCTCTGTCCTCAGAGCAGAACCCTTGATGTTTGCAAACCCAGAGTCACAGCCCAGCCCAACCCTTCTGTCCCACCCCTCTTCCTCCTACTCCTGCTGCTGGCTGAACCTCCAAGGAACAGGGGCAGTTCCTTGGTTGGGAAGGTAGTGGCCTCCCAACAGGTGTTAAAATAGCTCTGAGGTGTGGATTCTAGACATGCTCACCCCTGGGAGCCTCCCGCAGGGCAGTCCCCATCCTCCCCTGCCACCTCCAGGACTATAGGGGGAATGGTTTCCTGTGTCCAGTTTATCCAAGAAGTTGAGAGCTTTAGTGTTTGTTTTAAACCACTTTGTTAAGGCATGGTTGACCAGCAAAAAGCTGCACGTACTTCATGTATACAACTGGGTGAGTTTGGAGGTGAGTATATATCTAGGGAACCATCACCACAATCTATGTCATAAAGTCTCATCTTCAAAACTTCCCTGTGACAAAAGAAAAATTCTGAGGTGTTCTAAACTTAATTTAAAAGGTCAGAGAGTGTTCTGGTTTGGATATGAAGTGTCCACCAATGGCTGATGTATTGAAGGCTTGATCCCCAATGCCATAATGTTCAGAGGTAGGGGCTTTGGGGGGAATGGATTAATGGATTAATCCACTGATAGCTGAATGGACTACTGAAAAGTGATGGAGGCTGTAGGAGGTAGGACCTAGTTGAAGGAGTGGGTCCTTGAGGCCTTTCTCCCTTCCTCTCTCTCCCTCCCCCTGACCCTTCCTAGCTGCCCTGACCTGACAGCTTTCCTCTGCAGTGCACTCCCACCATGACATTCTGCCTCACCCCAGTCCCAGGGCAATGGAGGCAGCCAACCACAGACTGAAATCTTTGAAACCTTGAACCCAAAATAAATCTTTCCTCCTCTAAGTTGTTTTTCTCAGGTTTTCGTCACAACAATAAAAAGCTAATACAAGGAAGGAAAAGGTGAATTAATCAGTCAAAAGCTAAGACTGAAACCAACAAAAAACTGTTCCACATTCCTAAATATGTGTTGGAACTCACTTAAAACCTCTGGAGACTGACCATCAGGCGCCACCACCTCCTGCTTAAGTGTAAGCCTCCCTTGGGGAATGAAACTGACTGAATGATATTGTTCTATTGTGTGTATATGCAAATATGTAACAATGAATCCCACTATTATGTCTAATTATAATGCACCAATTTTTTTAAAAAGGTTTAACTCTTCCTAAAAGGTATTAACCCCAACCAATCCAGAAGCAACAAATACTTCTCCTGCATTTCCCTCCTATCCCAAAACTTTCCCTACTTCACATTCTCCTCCTCTCTCACCTGAATTCAGTGTAGGTTTAATGTGAATAATTTATGCTTTCCTTCCCCAAATTTTCATTATAAAAATGTTCTTCATTCTTAGGTCCAGAAGGCATTTTCCAAGTGCTTTCTAGCCTTGCTGCTGAGAATTGCAGAACTTGTCCCAGGACCTGTTCCTTTTCTTGCTAGATCCTGTTGGGGGTTTTTGTTCATTTGTTTGTTTTGTTTTATTTTGTTTTGCAGTATTGGGAATTGAACCCAGGGGTGCTCTACCACTGAGCCACATCCCTATACCTTTTTATTTTACTTTATTTTTTATTTTAAAACAGAGTCTCACTGCATTGCCCAGGCTGACCTCAAACTTGTAACCTTCCTGCCTCAACCTCCAAGTCACTGGAATTACAATTGTGTGCCACCACACTTGGCTATTGCTAGTACCTTAACAGCTCAATATACCTTTTTATTTCAAAGAACTCTCAGTCTCAGAGTTTTAGATTAACAGCTCTCACTTTATTTAGTGTGTATGTGTCTCTGTGTGTGTGTGCATGCGCACACTTGTGCATGCATGCAGAACAAGAACTCTTGCCATAATGTGCCTCTTGGCACATTTTTAAGTATACAATGCAGTATTATCATTCTGTGAACAATAGAGGTAGGTTTCTTTTTAAAGAAATTCTATACAAAACATAAAAGGGAAAAAAATGCAACAAGGACACACAAAGAGTTTTCAATGCACAGAGCTCTGAGTTATCTGGCCTACATCATTCTGAAAGCCAGTGACCTGGCGGTCCAGCACTATGTCTGTATGGGATTGGCCTCAAGTCACTGGACACAGTCCTCCTTTTCCAAATCTTTGACTGCAGTGAACTTAGGGCCCTTCGGATGGCCCTGCTCCAGATCATGCAGCCCTTCATTCTGCAACTGCCCTTTTTTCCCTTCTGAACTTCCCATCCCACCTGCCTGCTCAGGGAAGGTCAGGGCCTCACCTCTGCTTCCAGCTCTTCCCTTACCTGACTGCCCTGACCTGCCTCCACCTGCCCATTCCCAGGCATTGCTCCTGCTACTGTTACTGGTGAGGTGGGTTCTACTCTCTGTCAGAAGAATCAGATAAAGGCACATGCAACAAGATCAAGACCCTTTATTGGGACTGGAGCACACAGGAGACATGACACTGACCAAGAGAGTGTTAAGCTGGCTCCCAGGACAAAAAGAGAAGGCTAGTTTTATTCATGTGAAAAGGTGATGGGGTAGCCTAGAAATGAGAAATAATTGGCTTTAAGTACATTTTGGAAGATGTTTTGCTTTTCCTGAACCAGTGCTTCAACCTCAAAGGAAGGGGTAGTCAGCCCATCATCCCGGCACCAAATGTTCCATCTCTCATTGACGCCTCGTCCTGCATAAACATCTTTGCCCAGGATGAGGCTGAGTTACTGCAGCTGTTAAGAGAACGCATAGATGGGGAGTGGAAGGAAACGCCATCCATAAAAGTAACAAGCCAAGGGTCCTGGGAATATGCCATTTCAGTGACTCCTCAGCAGTTTTATCCTACAGGTTGTTTGTCCTTAGAGAGCCATGGCCTGCGCATCCTGGCTTTTAATGGCACCTGGTTTCTGAGGCCGATGAGACTGAGAGGGAGCAAGTGAGGGGCCAGAGGAAGACCCATATCACACTCTTAATAGCTAATAAGTCATGAGTTCAGCTTCCTCAAGTGCATTTATCCTTTTCAGGGGGCAGGGGCTAACTGTCTCATTTTCCCTAAAGCCTTTAGTCTCTTAAACTTAAGTGGTGCTGCTTTTTCGTGGGGGTCCCTGACTAACTCACTTCCACCCTCAGAAGCTAGCCTCTGTGGGAAAGAAGCATCCTGTTTCCCTTTGACCAGACTATATTCACCCCTAGTCTTCTAGCCTGTCAGTTCTGCTCAGTCCTTCCTGCACTGCTCACTGCCATTGGGTGTCAAATAGGGAACCCAAAGAGATCCCAGGAATTTCTAGTCCATACCTAGTTCACAGAAAGAAAGAATGAGGGATGGGGGTGGCAGGAGGAGAACAGAGGAGAGGGGATGGTATGGGAGGTAGCCCTCAAATGACCCAGGAGATCCTGTGCTAAAAGTGAAAGCATCTTGACGACTGCTGCCCATGTTCATTCCAGAGTCCACTTTTAGAAAAGAGGGGGGTGGGGTCTCTTTGTCACTTCCTCTAAGGAAGGGTGAGTCCCCTAGAGAGAAGTGGTCTTCATGGCAATGACTTATTCATCTAAAACAAAGAGCATAGTGGTGCACACCTGAAATCCCAGTGACTAGGGAGGCTACTCAGTGGTAGAGCACCCCTGGGTTCAATCCCTAGGGAAGGAGAAAAGGAAGGAAGGAAGGAAGGAAGGAAGGAAGGAAGGAAGGAAGGAAGGAAGGGGAGGGG
>JAJEJO010050909.1:0-30707 GCA_020662805.1 Glaucomys volans | reverse complement strand
TTAATACAATGTATGATGCTTGCTTTGATCCTCATTCAAACAAACTGTGGTGTGTGTGTGTGTGTGTGTTAGACAATTTGGGAAATTTGAACTTCGCATATTTTGAGATAAGAAGGAATTATTGCCAGGGGCTGGGGATATAGCTCATTTGATAGAGTACTTGCCTCGCAAGCAGAAGGCCCTAGGTTCAACCCCCAGCACCACAAAGGGAAAAAAAAGAAGGAATTATTGCCAATCTTAGAAGCAATAATAATATTGTGGTTGTATTTATAAAAAGAGTCCTTACCTTTTAGAGATACTGAAATATTTACATTAGAAATGATGTCTAGAACTTGTTCTAATAATCTAGGATGGAGAGTGGGAGTAGAGATGGAACCAGAGTGTTCCTGAATTAATGATTATCACAACTGGATGATGGGTATGTGGGAGTTCTTTGTTTCATTGTCTCAGCTTATGTGTATATTTGAGTTTTCTGTGATCAATTTTTAAAAATTTTCCTTGGCCTCATATGCTCTCTTACTTTGTATCTTTCCTCAACTCTCAATAACAAAATTCTTTAAGATATTTCAAAGCACAAAATGTCTGTACCACCTCTGCTCTTTCAGATCTATTGAGGCACAATTTATATCTCACAAAATTTACCCATTTTAAGTACACAATTCAATGAATTTAGTATATTCATAGTGTTGTGAAACTATCACCATAATCTAATTTTAGATTACATTACCCAAAAAGAAACCCTTATATTGGAGCAGGGGATATAGCTCAGTAATAGAGCACTTGTATGCATGAGGTCCTGAATTCCATGTTCTGCCCCCGGCACTGAAGAAGGAGAAACCACATGCTCGTTTACACTCAGGTTCCATTCCAACCCCCATGCCTAGGCAACCATTAATCTTTCTGTCTCTATAGTGTTGTCTATTCTGGTCATTTTGTGTAAGTGACATCATACAATATGTGATCTTTTGAGTCAGACCTGTTATACGCCCCAAGAAGATTCTCGAGTGCCATCAGGAGAGAGTCAGCCCCACCCTAATCCCTCCCTATAGCCCCACCCTAATCCCTTCCTGCTCCCTATAAATGCTGGCAACATAAGAACTAATGCGCGATTCCCCCGCACACCACTTTTAGGTATAAGGATGTTCGTTGCTGGCCAGCTAATACAAACGCTTCTTTTGGCTTTAAGTGAATGACTTGGATGATCTTATTTTTGTGGGGTATAACATCACTTAACATGTTTTTGAGGCACATTTACATATCAGTACTTCATTCCTCTATTCCTCCATTGCTAGTGTTCCATTGTATGGATGTACCATATACTGCTCACCGGTTCACCAATTAATGGATATTTGGGCTGGGTTTCCATTTTATGGATGTGGTGAATAATACTGTGATGAACATTATTATACATGTATTTGTGTGGACATATTCTTTCATTTTTCTTGGATAACATGGAATTTGTGGGTCATGTGGTAAATCTACTATGAACATTTTAAGAATTTGCAAAGCTGGCTTTCAGTTCTAGGACAAGATGGAGTAGATGCACTTCTGATTCTTCCTGATAAATGCAACTAGAACCCTGGATTTTATATGTAAAACAAATATAAGAAGACTGAGATGAGAAGGAAGACTGGGTAAGAATCTCAAGATCAAAGAATATGATGGTGAGTTTTATGAGTTTTGTTTTTGCCTCATATATATGGAACTGGGTACTGGAAAAGTCAGCAACCAGAAAACTTCAACAGCCACAGAAAAAAATTTTTCTTAATCAAAAGATAAAAAATGGGGCATCCTGACAAGATAGAAACTTTTTAGACAATCGCTTTCTACTAAAGGTAAACACTATAATGGGGGAAGGAGGACTCCACCTCACCTACCAGGAAGGCTGAATGGGGAGTTTAGACATGACAATTTCAATATTGACCCTCACCCAGCTTAAGTACCCCTCCCCACCGCTGGCATGACATCTGAGAAGACCAAGTGGAAAGCCAGGACTTTCAGCTCTGCCTGGTGGCACCAGACTTCTCTCCATCATGTCACTAGAGACTAAGTGAGGAGCAGAAATAAGGGACTTCACACTTTCTCAGTCAATGTATGTCAGCAGAAGCCTACTCCTCCTGACAGGAATGAGTCAGCATCCTCTTTCCTCCACTGGCACAATATCAGAGGATGCCTGCTGCAAGAGATTTAAGTAGATCCAGAGTCTTATAGTATCCAAAATGTCCAGGGTACAAGTGAGAATCATTTATCATACCAAGAATAAGGAAGATCTCAAAGAGAATAAGAAATGACAATTGACACCAATATCCAAATGACTTAGATGATGAGATAATCTGACACATTTAAATCGGACAGGTACTTTGAGGAGGGGAGGGGGCAGATTGAACTCAGGGTCACTTAACTGCTGAGCCACATTCCCAGTCCTTTTTTAATGTTTTATTTTGAGACAGGGTCTCTCTAACTTGCTGAGGCTAGCTTTGAACTCATGATCTTCCTACCTCAACCTCCAGCTGCTAGGATTACAGATGTTCACAACCAGGCTTGGTACCAACTAGTATTTTAAAGTATTAAAAATTCTTCTCTGGGCTGGGGCTATAGCTCAGTTGGTAGAGTGCTTGCCTCATAAGCACAAGGCCCTGGGTTCTAATCCCCAGCACCACACACACAAAAAAATTCTTCTCCAGGCATGGTAGTATTCGCCTGTAATCCCCACTTCTCTTGAGGCTAAGGCAGGAAGATTGCGAGTTCGAGCCCAGCTGGGCAATTTAGCAAACTCCTATCTCAAAATTAAAAAGGGTAGAGGATGTAGCTCAGTGGTAAAGTGCCCCTGAATTCAATCCCCGTTACAATAAGAAAGAAAAGAAGGAAGGAAAGAGGGAAAAGAAAAATATTTCAACAAAACCAGGTACAGTGGCGCATGCCTATAATCCCAGATATTCAGGAGGCTGAGGCAGGAGGATCACAAGTTCCAGGCCAGCCTCCAAAATTTAGTGAGGCTCTGTCTCAAAATGAAAAACAAAAAGGGCTGGGGCTGTAGCTCAGTGGTAGAACACCCCCAGGTTCAATCCCCAGTACTAGAAAAGTAAAATAAAATGTCGCATTTATAAAGCAATTACATATTCTCTTTAAACAAGTAGTTATAAACTTTTAAGTACTTATAAACTCCCTTTAAACAAATGAAAAACATAAATAGTATTGGCAAAAAAAGATATAAAGGATAACTAAACAGAAATTTAGAACTTAAAAATACAGTAAATTAAAAATTCAGATTGATTCAATGGAAGAAAGGAAAGTATAAAGGAAAAATAAAGTGAACTTAAAGATGGAAGGTATAAATTACTCTGGACTGAAAGAGAGAAAGTAAACTGAAAAAATGAACAGAGGTTCAGAGATTAGTGGGACTAACAAAAGAGCTAACACTCACATCTTAAGAATCTCAGAAGGACCTGGGCACAGTGGTACATGCCTGTAATCTCAGCTATTCTGGAGTCTGAGGCAGGAGGGTCGAAAGTTGAAACCAGCCTGGACAACTTAGTAAGAACCTATCTCAAAACAAAAATGTTAAACAAAACTCAGTGGTAAAGTGCTTGCTTAGCACCTGCAAGGCTCAGGGTTCAATTCCTAGTACCACGAAAGAAAGAAAGAAAGAAAGAAAGAAAGAAAGAAAGAAAGAAAGAAAGGAAGGAAGGAAGGAAGGAAGGAAGGAAGGAAGGAAGGAAGGAAGGAAGGAAGGAAGGAAGGAAGGAAGGAAGGAAGGAAGGGAAAGAAAGAGAGAGAAAGAAAAGAAAACTCACAGAATGGAAATGGAACAGGAAAGGCATTCAAAAACCAAACCAATTTAGGCAAAAGATATAAGTGGATTCAAGTGGTGCAGATCCCAAAAAGCACAATTTTATGTGTTTATTGATTATTTGCATATCTCATACTTTTTTGTTGTGAGACAAGGCCTTGTTAAGTTGCTTAGGGCCTTGCTAAGTTGCTAAAGCTGTCTTTGAACTCATGATCCTCCTGCCTCAGTCTCCTAAGCCACTGGGAAACAGGCATATGCCACTGCACCCAGCTTCTTGCCCGTTTTTATTTTTATTTATTTATTTATTTATTTTGTACTGGGGATTGAACCCAGGGGCACTCGGCCACTGAGCCACATCCCCAGCCCTATTTTGTATTTTATTTAAAGACAGGGTCTCATTGAGTTGCTCAGGGCCTCGCTAAGTTGCTGAGGCTGGCTTTGAACTCACGATCCTCCTGCCTCAGCCTCCCAAGCCTCTGGGATTAGAGGTGTGCGCCACTGTGCCCGGCTCTTGCCCATTTTTAAATGATCATTATTGAGTTACAAGAGTCCTTTTTATATTCTGGATAAAAGTGCCTTGTGTAATATATGAATTGCAAATATTTGTTTCCATTCTGGTGCTGACCTTTTCGTTTTCTTGATGGCACCTCTCAGAGCACCAAAGTTTTTAATTTTAAAAAATTTTTACGTTTTTATTTATTTATTTTTACTGGAGATTAAACCCAGGGGCACTGAACTAGATTCCAAGTCCTTTTTATTTTTTATTTTGAGACAGAGTCTCACAAACTTTCCCACAGTGCCCTTCAACTTGTGATCCTCCTGCCTTAGCCTCCAGAGCCACTGGGATTATAAGTGTGTGCCACTGAACCCAAAGTTTTTAAATTCAATGAAGCCCAATTATTAATATTATATTTGATTGCTGTACATTTTCTGCCATATGCAAGAAATCATTATCTAACCCAAAATCATGAATATTTACTATCAGACTTTTTTCTAATAGTTGTATAGTTTTAGCTCTTTCATTTAGATTTATGGTTAACTTCGAGTTAATTTTATATATGGTATGGGTAAGGGTCCGAATTCATTCTTTTGTATGTGGAGAATGGTACTGAGACCATTTGTTGAAAAGACTTCCCCACCCTGAGTTGCCTGGGTACCTTTTTAAAAGTTAATTAGCCATAAATCAATTCTGTTGCATTCATCTTATACCAATATCACGCCATCTGATTTCTATATTTTTATAGTAATCTTCAAAATTGGGAAGTGCAAGTTCTCTGTTGTTCTTTTTTAAAACTGTCTGGCTAGAATATTCCAGGTCCTTAGCATTTTCATATGAATTTTGTGATCAACTTGCCAATTTCAGAAAAAAATTATGTCAGTGGGATTTTGATAGGAAACACATTGAATCTTTAGATCAATTTGGATAGCATTGTCATCTTAATAACAGTAAATCTTCTGGCCTAGGAAAATGGGATGCTTATTTATTTCAGTATTTTTAAATTATTTTCAGCAATGTTGTACAGTATTCAGTGAATGGATCATGCCATCTTCTATTAAATTTATTCCACAGAAATTTATTCTTTTTGATAATATTGGAATGAAATTGTTTTCTTAATATTTTGTTTTCTGTCATTTTTTGTAACTGGACACTTTACCACCAAGCTACATTCCCAGCCCTTTTTATTTATTTTATTGAGGTAGGGTCTCACTAAGTTGCTTAGGGTCTCACTAAATTACTGAGATTGGCCTCAAACTAGCAATCCTGCCTCAGCCTTCCGAGTCCCTTGGATCACAGGTGTGGGCCACCATGTCTTAATTTCATCTTTAAGTTGTTAAATTGCTAGGACATTGAATACACTTGAACTTTGCCTATTGATTTTATATCCTGGGAATTTGCTAGACTTGTTAATTAGTACTAACAGTATTTGGAGGGGTTTATTAGAATTTTCTGCATGTAAGATATCATCTACAAAGAAATATAGTTTTACTTCCTCCATTGACTTCCTTTTCACTCCTTCCATTCCAATTAAATGTTTACACTGTCTGGTGTACACTCACCTACAATGTTGAAGAGAACTTTGTTCCCAAATATAGGGGTAAAACATTTAGTCTTTCACCTTCAGGTATGTGATGTTAATATTTTCACAAATGCACTTTCCCAAGTTGAATAAGTTTCCTTCTATTTGTAATTTGTCAAGTTTTCATCATGAACCGGTACTGGGTTTTTTTGTATTTTTTGAGATGATTATGTTATTTTTGTCCTTCATTCTAACAATATGGTATATTCCATTACCTGATTATTGGCAGTTAATTACTAATTCAATATCTTTACTTGTTTTAGGTCTATTCAGATTTTCTTTTTTGAGTCAGTTTTAGCAATTTGTGTCATTATAGGAAATTGTCCATTTCATCACTTCTAATTTGTTGGCACATAATAGTTGGTAGTATTCTCATGTTACATCAGTATTGATGTCCCCTTTTCATTCCTGATTTTAGTAATATATGTCTTCTCTTTTTATTGGTCAGTCTAAGGGTTTATCAAATTTGTTAACCTTGTCAAAAAAGACAAGTTTGGGATTCATTAATTTTCTCTATTATTTTTTATTCTCTATTTTATTTATTTTCACTTCAATACTTATTATTTCCTTCCTCTGAATTGCTTTATTCTTTTCTAACATAGACATTATCAACTATAAAGCTGATTTATTTCCTATAAATAGCTTTATGTGTATCTCAAAAATTCTGGTGTGTTCTTTTTTATTCGTTCAAAATATTTTCTGATTTACCTTGTGATTTCTTCTTTGATTTGTTAGTTGTTATAGAAGTGTGTTGTGTAGTTTTTGCATACTTAGAATTTTTCCAAATTTGCTTTCATTGTTGATTTCTAATTCTATTGTGATCAGAGTACATATTTTGTGTGATTTCAGTCTCTTTAAAATTATTGATACTTGTTTTATGGCCTAGCATATGGTCTAGCTTGGAGAATCTTCCATGGCACCTAAGAAAAATGTTATATTCTGCTATTTTTTTGGTGGAGTGCTTCAGAGTTAACCATTAGGCTTCGTTTGTTGACATGTTCTTTATCCCTCAGCTGTCAGCCCTCTTTATAGACCAAAGATAACTGCCTCCCTAAAGTCACCCTTTTATCATAATCAAACCACCTTATGGCTGAATAATGTGTGGATGGAAAGGTCTGGCCACCTCATCCCAACTCGTGACAGCTCTGAAAGGCCATCCCAACTCCAGGTTAAACCTCAATGTCTGCTTCCCGGGGACCCAACCTGCATGTCCCTAACTCAGTCAAACTGTGACAACTCTGGTTTCAGAACATTTTCCAGATCAGACCTCTTCTCACCTTGCCTGCATCATCTCTCACAGGTCATCAGTAGGGAATGGCCTGGGCTAGGGGTTGGGGGAAGCACGGAAGCAAGGGAGCCCGGTAGGGTACTATTGCAATATTTCCAGTAGGATTTAGTGATGTTGTAGTGAGAAGCAGCCTGATTTAGAATTTACTTTATAACCAGAGTTGACATCTCTTATTGACTTCCCAATCTGAAATAACCCCCAAGTCATTCTCTCTCACCCTGCTTTGTATTTCCTCATATACCTTATAACTACCTGACGTTATGTTTTACATTCATTTGGTGTCTGTTTTGTTCACTGCTGTAAATTCAAAGCATAAAATAATGCCTGGCATAAAGCAGGTGCTCAATATGTAAGCTTTGGATGAATGAATGAGCAAATGGCATGCAATAGAACTTCTTGAAAGAGGCACAAAATGTGAGTAAAGGCATACAGGAATGGCTGGATCTGTGGTTTCTGGTGCAATCCCAAGTAGAAACTTATTTCCCAATAATTCTCTCTCACATTATTTTTTAAATGACAAAAAAAATAATTCCCAGTAAGATAGATGGTGCCTCTGAGTAGAAAGAACATGGGTTTGGAAGTAAACAGCCAATGTCTGAAACCCACTTAGTAGCTATATGACCTTGGGCAAGTTCCTCAACTTCTCTGAGCTTCACATGTCACTGTGAGTGGAAATAATAGTATCCTGCTCCTGGAGGTTTTTTGTTTTTATTTGCAGCACTAAGGAGTAAACCAAGGACCTCATACTTCTGGGGCCATTTTAAATGAGATAGTGCGGGCTGGGGATGTAGCTCAGTTGGTAGAGTGCTTACCTCATAAGCAGAAGGCCCTGGGTTCAATCCCCAGCACTGCCAAAACAAAAAAGACATAAATGAGATAGTGCACAGTCAGTTGAGGTCCTGCTTCACACAGGCCTAAAATAAGTAAACAAAGCAGACAAAAATACCTCTGCCTTTGGGGAACTGGCAGTCATTAAACAAGAAAAATAAACGAAATATATGCCATGCTAGTTAGATGGTTTAAAAAGTAGTAATAAAAAGAAGAACTAAAGGGGATGGGGAACATGGAAGAGAACTTCCAATTTGGGAATGGGATGGACAAGGAAGACTTTCAAGAGAAAGTGCATTTTGAGGTGGGAAAATGAGCAATGCAGAAAGCTAGGGGAAGAAAAGATCCAGACCGCTGGAAAAGCAAATGCAATAGCTCTGTAGTGTGCATGTACCTATTTAAAGAACAGTTAGGAAGCCACTGTGGTACAATGAATGAGAGGAATAATTGCAGTTAGCTCAGAAAAGTAAATAGGGTAAGGATATATAGAGCCTTGCAGGCACTGTAAGGAAGTTAGCTTTACTCAGAATATATTGGAGAATTTTGATTAAAGGAGTTACAAGATCTAACTCACATTTTAAAAGACTCATTCTGGCTGCTGTGTAGATAAATGGCCAAGAGAAGAAAGGACAACAGTAGGGGAAAAGGAGATGCAAGAGATGAATCTGGATATATTTTGAAGGTAGAACCAATGGAATTTAAGACAGATGGGAAGCCAGACACAATGGCAAACACCTGTAGTTCCAGCAATTCGAAAGACTGAGGCAGGAGGATCTCAAGTTCAAAGCCAGCCTCAGCAACTTATTGAGGCCCTGAGCAATTTAGAAAGACCCTATTTCTCAATAAAAAGGTCTTAGTATGAACACACAGATGGTGTGACTCTACTTTGTGTACAGCCAGAGAAACAATAGCTGTACTCCATTTGTGTTCAATGAATCAATAACTAAATAAAATAAATAAATAAATAAATAATTTTTTTTTAAAAAAAGGGCTTAGTGGTTATGTACCCCCTGAGTTCAATTCCCAGTACAAAAAAAAAATTGCAAAACACAGATCATGTTGGACATATTGGGTTTAAGGTACTCACCAGACTTTGGGACATTGGAAGTACAAGTCTGAAGTTCCAGGGAGTGTCTGATCTAGAAATAGTAATTTGAAGTTGTCAACACAAACAAGTTCTTTGAGGGTACTATTTAAATCTGGTGGGGAACCATGAGACTGTATAAGAGCACCTAAGGACAGAAAAAATAAAAAAGATCCAGGAATTGAGACACAGACACTACAGTGTAAGAAGCTGGGGAGAGGAGGCCAGAAGGGGAGGTACATGCTACCTATTCAGGAGGCTAAAACAGAAAGATCTTGATTTTTTTCTTCTTTTTTCTTTTTTTCTTTTTCTTTTTTCTTTCTTTTTTTTTTTTTTTTTTTCTTTTTTTGTGGTACTGAGGATTGAACCCAGGGTTGCTTAACCACTGACCCTCATCCCCAGCCCTTTTTAACATTTTATTTAGAGACAGGATCTCACTGAGTTACTACATGCCTCACTAAGTTGCTGAGGCTGGCTTGAACTTGAGATCCTCCTTCTTCAGCCTCCCAAGTTGCTGGGATTACAGGCTGTGTCATCACACCCAGTGGAAGATCTCAATTTTGAGACCAGCCTGGGAAACTTTGTGAGACCCTGTCTCAAAATAAAATAAAAGGACTGGGGATATAGCTCAGTGCTAGAGTGTCCCTGAGTTTGATTCTCAGTATGAAAGAAGGAAAGAGAGAGGGACAGAAGAAGGAAGGAGGGAGGGAGGGAGGGAAGAAGGAAAGATTGATTTATGAGAATGGGGTTATTCTTGCTCATTTTTATATCTATGGTGAGCTGTTGTCTTCTTTGTGTTTGGTCACATTATCAGGGCCCAGCTCAAAGACTGATCCCCTGAAGTTCAGAACCTGAAGTGTACATGATTGACAGGTTATCCTGCTCAGGAAATATACACAGAAAGAAAAGTCAGTTGAGCAAAAATGAACCTCTATTTGATGGGATATTAAAAGGAAAGGGTCACTTTTCACCAGAGAGAACTTCATGTCCCTGGCATGCTATGGCTCATTATAATGATAATACCATTCTTGTTAGTGTCAACCTCTGGGAAACCATTAGGAAGAAAAAGCAAGCTTTTAGGCAAGTCTCCATAGGCTTTGGGGATGTAAGGTCTGAGAAGACAGGAAGGGTGTCTGAGACCCAGGAACAGCTTATATAGTCTGGGCAGGTGCATACTGCCTGGCCCTAGGCAGGATACGCAAGGAATGAACCGGGGACCTTCCTGACACTATCCTTAAACACCTTCTGCCTTACAGCGCTCCTGGTTCCCCTTCCACCTAACCATGTCTCTGTCTCCACTGCCATTTCTTCTTTTTCCCAAGATCCAGCCTAAAAAAATTAGAGAAGAAATGAATGAGTTTTAGAATATTGGAGTACATTGTTAATAAATTGTCAGTAAAAATTTTACTTCTAAATACAATTGGGAAATAAAAAATTAAAATTAAAAAAAAGAAAGAAAAAGAAAAAAAGATCCAGCCTAGTGCCCCAGCCTCCTTCTCTAAAATGCTGTGAGGTCAGCAACACAGCAGAAATGGCAAGTTCAGTTCTTTCCACCCAGGAAGCCTAACGTTTCTTCCTATTTTCCTTTTGCTACTCTCCAACACCAAATCCCCCCAGTCAGCAAACCAGAGAGTGCAAAAGCAACAAGGGCTTTTCACACCAGATTTTCCATTCCCAGATCCCTACACGCTCGGCTCTGCAGCTGCTGCCTCAACCAAGGAGATGATGCAAAAATGGCTATACCAACAGTACAATGGGCCAAAAGCACAGACAGGAAACTCACAAAAGAAGAACCATGAATCATCATTACACAGATGAAAATAATGTTAACCCTTACAACAAAACTTTTTTTTTTTTTTTTGGTCCTAAGGATTAATCCGGGGATACTCTACAACTGAGCTACATCCCAAGCCCTTTTTATTTTTTATTTTGAGACAGGGTCTCACTAAGCTACTCAGGCAAGCCTTGCACTTGGGATCCTCCTGCCTCGGCCTCCCAAGTAGCTGGGATTCTGGGCATGTACCATCATACCCTGCAACAAAACACAATTTTAAAGTAATGGTCAGATACCATTTCACCTAATACATGGGGTTGGTGAGAGTAAGGATATTATACAGACCTAGCTGACTGGAATATAAAGCCACTCTTTGGAGAATGACATTGGCCACACTTAAGGACCAAGACTTTTGACTCAGGAAATAGACAACCCCACAAATTATGTAGATTCAAAAATACTTACTGGAGGCTAAGTGCAGTGGCGCATGCCTATAATCCCAGTGACTCTGGAGACTGAGGCAGGAGGATCATGAGTTCAAAGCCAGCCTCAGCTAAAGCAAGATGCTAAGCAACTCAGTAAGACCCTGTCTCTAAATAAAATACAAAATAGTGCTGGGGTTCTGGCTCAGTGGTAGAGTGCCCCTGGGTTCAATCCCTGGTACCAAAAAAAAAAAAAACAAAACACGAATACTGCAAAATAGTTTATTAAATTTTTTAGAATTGACATCCACCTAACTGTGCTACAATAGGAAACTGGTTTAAATTAACTGGAGTTCACCAAACAGTGGTATACTAGGTGACCATTAAGAATGACGGTGGGCCAAGCATAGTGGCGCACAACTGTAATCCCAGCTGCTCCAGAGACTGAGGCAGAAGGATTGAGAGTTCAAAGGCAACCTCAGCAACTGTGAGGCACTAAGCAACTCAGTGAAACCCTGTCTCTAAACAAAATACAAAATAGGGCTGGGGATGTGGCTCAGTGGCCAAGTGTCCCTGAGTTCAATCCCCAGTTCCAAAAAAAAGAATAATGGGTTGGAGATGTAGCACACTACTAGTACACCTGCTCACCATGCCTGAGGCTCTGGGTTCAACACAAAGCACCAAAAAATGAAAAATAATGAAAATAAGACATACCCAAATTTAAGAACTATGTACAAAATAACTGACCTATATTCTTTTTAATTGGTACATTATAATTATACATAATAGTAGAATTTATTATGCCATATTTGTACATGCAATTAACATAATTTGCTCAATCTCATTCCCAGTACCTTCCCAGTACCTTCCTCCTTCCCATTGATCTGCTTGCTCTACTTTACTAATCAACCTTCCATTTATTATTATTATTATTATTGCATTATAATTATAAGTGGGATTCATTATATCATATTCATAAATGTATAGAGAATAATTTGGTAGATTTCATTCCCTAGTACTTCCCCAGTCCCTCCTCTACCCCCTCCCATCCCTTTCCTCTACTCTATTTGTTTCCTTTCTGACCTGTACTCTTTTAGATGTCAACATAATGAAAGTCAAAGTAAGTCTAAGGAAACATACTTACATTAAAGGAATGGAAAAAAGACTTAAATACTAGCCGGGCATGGTGAGACAGGAGGATTGCCAATGGTCTAGTGCCCCTGAGTTTAATTCCTGGTACCCCCCACAAAAAAATAAAAAGCCTTAAATATTAAATAAAACAATAAGTGATTCTAGATTAGATCCTGGGCCTATAAATTAAATTTTTGTAAAGGGTATTATTGGGCAATTAGCAAAATTTGAATATGGATTGCAGATTAGAACACTGTATTATATCAATCCTGAGGTCACTTTATCTTCTTTCCCAGTACTAGTGATTGAAACCCAGGGCACTCTACCACTGAGGTACATCCCAAGCTTTTTTTATCTTTTATTTTGAGATAGGGCCTTGCTAAGTTTGTGAGGCTGGCCTCCAATTTACAATCCTCCTGCCTTAGTCTCCTGAATAGCTGGGAATATAAGTATGTACCACCAAGCCTGGCTAAATTTCCTGATTTTGATAATTGTACTGTATTATATAAAAAGATATTCTTGTCATTAGGAAATTCACGCTGATGAGTTTAGAGGTATTGGCCTTGTGTGTGACTTACTTCTCAAAGGATTCAGGAAAAAAATACTACTAATATGTATTTATAGAGAAATAATGAAAAAGCATATGTGGTCAAATGATATCCATTGATGAATCCAAGTGCAGGGTGTCTGGAAATTCTTTTTAGTATTCTTGCTGCTTTTCTGTAAGCTTTAAATTATTTCAAAATAAAAAGTTTAAAAAGAAAGAAAGTGGGGAGGGAGGGAGGGAGGGAGGATAGAAGGAAGGGAGGGAGAGAGAGAGAGAGAGACAGACAGACAGACAGACAGAGCCAGAGAGAGAGACAGAGAGAAAGCTGGTGATGTATATTCCTTGGCAAGGGAGGTGTGCAGACCACTCCAGGATGCAGCCCAGGTCTACACTGGGTGTGTGTGGCTGCTGCAGACACCTCCACCACCCCAGACTCTTGCTTTCTGTGCCTCTAGAGGAACTGAGCATGTGACTGACCCCAAAGCTGTCCTGGCCTGACTTAAAAAGATGGAATGAGATTTCAAGGCAAAAAATTTCCTTTTGTGGTTTTATTTACTCCAATTTTATATTCTGCATCCCAGGGACTTATGCAATAGAGGGAAGCAGAGATGGAAGGAGTAAAAGCTACCCAAATTCAGTATTTGCTACAAATAATCCAGAATGCAAAAGTTAGAATTTTAAAATTAGAATAGACTATAGAATATAATAGAATTTAGGAAACACTTTTTTCATTTATCATTGATGACAATCATATACATTTGTTGTTTGTCAAATATAAAGGCCAAGATTTTCCCCAAAATCAGCCCAGTATCTTGCACATTCCCCAGAAGGAGAAAAAAAAAAAAAAAGCATCCCAACAAGGGCCAGGGTGAGGTCCAGAAGTCCCCTGGGTCCCCTTTACAAGGCTAATGGTTTCAAATCATGAGAAGTTGCAGGTCCTCTGAGAAGCATCTGTACTGATGGGGAAAGTTAAGCGTTGTCTCCCTGGAAGAGGATAAGGAGATCCCTCACCACTCCACATATCTATTTCCAGATCCTTCTCCTCCTGAGACTCAGGGGCAGCCACCTTGCAATTCTCTTCTCTAGAATGGAGAAACCACATCCACAAGCAGAACTGAGACTGCCCTCAGGGGCCTCAGTAGCCAAACCAGTTCTCCCCTCCTATCACCCACCTTTCATTGATACCGTCTTACTTCTCCCACTTCCCCAGGGGTTGTCAGGGACAGAAGGCCCCTCCTTCATCCCCCTCAATGTTCCTCCAACCCCCCCCCCCATTCACTAGGGTGTCCAGGACATTGTGTGACTCAGGAAACAGCTCAGACATTAGGCTTGCAGCAAGCTGAGGAGGACGAGGAAAGGGCAGTGGGAGCCAAGGAGGTGGCCCTGCCTCAGTGAGGGCTCTGAGGGTCCCTGCCTGAAGAGGGAGAGATCATCTGGGCTTGGGGATGCTCTGGAATGCAGCCCCCTTCCCTGCTTCTGCTTCTGCTGCTGCCACCACCACCGTGTTTCCTAATTGTCATGGCCAGAGGTGAGGAATGGGGCGGGAGAGGTGGGGGAGTCCCTTCTCCCTTAAGAGGATGTGCAGTGGGGGGGAGAAACAGAGGTGGGCCACAGGTTTTGAGGGGATACTGGATAGAGGAGATCTTCCCCCAAAATGCAGACAGCCTGTAAGGAGAGCCGACTGCCATAGAAGCTGCTCAGACCCAGGCTTTGGGCTGGGTGCCAGGAGTAGTGACTGTTGGGGGGATGGGTCAGAGGGCGCCCATCCCCAGGGAGAACCCAGTTAGCCTTGGCGCTAAATGTTAAGTGTACTCTTGTAACCACATTGAGAAGGGAAGAGGGAACAGACCGACCACCTGCTGGGGAAAAGATGAGAGGAGAGAAGGAGGTAGAGATGTGGAAGGTCATGGGTCCACCATGTCCCTTTCCTGTCCAGCTGTCCACACCCCCCGGAAGGTTGATTCTGAGCCCTTCCTGGCCTTCCTGGAGGAAATCCCTTCAATGTCTCAGCCATTCACCTCCTGGGGCCCTGTTGGCCCCCCTCCTGATCCTTGTTGCCCTGCTTCCTAGGGATGGAGTCCAGGGCTGGACTTGGGAGGCCAGAGAATAAACAGGAAAGGGGGGTGTTGGAGAGTAGTAACTGAGAGGCCTGGAATGGAAAGAACTGTGGCCTGGAGACCACGTGTGGACTGGAGCAGGGGTATGAAGGACATGTGGTTTAGAATATGCATGGGTATGGGGGCTTGCTTTGAACAGGTCTCTCAGGGGCAGCTGGAGGAGGAAGTGAGGCACAGGTCTCACGGCCCCATCTCATTCTCCCTTTCCATCCGTAGGGCTGCTGTGTGGGAGTTTTCCAGAACCCTGTGCCAATGGAGGCACTTGCCTGAGCCTGCCTCAGGGGCAAGAGACCTGCCAGTGAGTGGGCCTTGTGGGCCTGGGAGTCTAGAAAGAAAAGGGGAGAGAGAGGTGAGGGAGTGGAAAAAAGGAGAATGAGGCAAGGTGAAGGAGATGAAGGAAAGCAAATAAGGCAAGGGAGAAGGGTGGGAGAGAAGGGAAGGCAGGATCAGTGATGTGAGTTTTCCTCTCTCCTTCCTGCCCAGGTGTGCCCCTGGCTTCCTGGGTGAGACATGCAAGTTTCCTGACCCCTGCAAGGATGCCCAGCTCTGTCAGAATGGGGGAAGCTGCCAAGCCTTGCTTCCCACACCGCTAGGCTCTTCTAGTTCCCCCTCTCCACTGCCCCCCAGCTTCTTCTGCACCTGCCCCACTGGCTTCACTGGTGAAAGGTGCCAGGTCCGCCTAGGAGACCCCTGTCTTCCCTCCTTCTGTTCCAAAAGGGGCCGCTGCCACATCCAGGCCTCAGGCCGCCCACAGTGCACCTGCATGCCTGGATGGACAGGTAAGCTCTGGTGGGAGGAGAGGAGGGGACAGGCAACAGCAGTGGGCTGGGAAAGATGTGGGGTGGGAAAGACAGAACGTGAGCCTGATATACCATGAGCCTTTTGAAGACAAAGGCTACAAGAATCAGCAATCCAATCCTTGGCGGGCAACTGTTACTCAAGACTGTGATTGCCAAAACACTGAAAGATTTCTGAACTCTGAAATATTTCTAAACTATGAAACCTCCTTAGTGCTCCAACCTGATGCCTATCCTGGTCCCCTTAAGCTCTCCTGAACTCAGCAGCTAGAGGTTATTCCCTGTTCACCAGGGGGTCTCCAGGCTCTGCATTCTGAACATCTGAACAGCCCCTATTCTAAATGGTGTGTGTCCATAATAGTCCTGAAAAGAATGCAGTGGTGGAAGGTGTGATGAGACTGAGGGACCTGATCCAGAGAAAAAAGTGGAGGTGCATCCCGAGAAGAGGGGTCTAACCCTGGGCAAATTTACTGCTTTAGAATAGAGGTGAATGTCAGCTTTGCCACTAACTACATGAACTTGGGTAAGATATTTAGAGCAGCCTGGGTCCTAGGTTGTCAGCCAACAAACAGGAAGACTAATGTTCACATTTCATAAGGTTGTTCAGAGAACTAAAGGGGATGATGCTCAGGAAGTGCTTACTTAGCTCAAACCTGGCACATGAGGCTGGGGATATAGCTCAGTTGGTAAAGTGCTTGCTTTGCAAGCACAAGGCCCTGAGTTCAATCCCCAGCACCATGCACAAAAATAAAATAAAATAAAATAAAATAAAATAAAATAAAATAAAATAAAATAAAATAAAATAAATAAACCTGGCACATGGTATGTATGCAGTGTGATTGGTGGCTACTGCCACCCCCGCTACTAAAACCTCTGCTGCTGCTACTGCCACCATTACCACTGCACCATTGCACAGGCTGCGAAGTGAGTCTCCTTGTCATTTTCCAGGTGAGAGGTGCCAAGTCCAGATTAGGAAATCAGATTAGAGAGGCAAAGCAACTCACAGCAGAGCATAAAACCAATTTTGTGGCACAAAAATGTGCCAATCTGAAACTCCTACCTGCAGATGCTGGGTGCTTTTCACCCTCCCCGAGAAGGTCACCACTGTAGGGACCCCATCATTGCTACTTGGCCTTTTGGCTAAGATCAGGTGTTATAGGACCCCATGTCCCAAGTTTTCCCAGGTAAGGCCAATTTGCAATACTTCTACCATTTTCAGTTTATAAAACATGGTTGTTCCAGATATAACCCCCCAAGGCATGGCAAAACTAAGGCAGGGTGATGAAACAGGGTAAAGGGAGCATGGAAATAAAGGGAGGGAAATTCAAAAATTCAATCCAGAGATTATCCACAGGACGATCAGAGTCATCTCAGATGGGTTGGAATTTGTGCACTGCTAGAAACAACTCCCTCTGTCCTCTGTTGCAGGTGAGCACTGCCAGCTTCGGGACTTCTGCTCAGCCAACCCCTGCATCAATGGAGGTGTGTGTCTAGCCACATACCCCCAGATCCAGTGCCGCTGCCCACCTGGCTTTGAAGGTCATGCCTGTCAACATGATGTCAATGAGTGCTTCCAGGACCCTGGACCCTGCCCTAAAGGCACCTCCTGCCATAATACCCTGGGCTCCTTCCAATGCCTCTGCTCTACAGGGCGGGAGGGTCCACACTGTGACCTCCGAACAGGACCCTGCCCGCCCGCAGGCTGTTCAAATGGTGGCACCTGCCAGCTGGTGCCAGGGGGAGATACCACCTTTCATCTCTGCCTCTGCCCCCCAGGTGTGTCCTCATAGAAGCTTTTCTGCAGCCCCCTTCCCAGAAAGGGAGGGTTGCCTCCCTTGAGTTCCCTCCCCTGGCTGATTCCATGACCCTGTCAGGTTTCACAGGCCTAGACTGCAAGGTGAATCCAGATGACTGTGTCACCCACCATTGTCAGAATGGGGGCGCTTGCCAGGATGGACTGGGCACCTATACCTGCCTCTGCCCAGAAACTTGGACAGGTGAATTGTTTAAGCCAAGTTCATGGAACCAGTGGTCAGTCAGCCTGTGGCCTCCCCTTCTCACAGGGCTCCCAACTCTAGCCCTTGTTCCCTTCCTACCTCCCTACAGGCTGGGATTGTTCTGAAGACGTGGATGAATGTGAGGCTCAGGGTCCCCCTCGCTGCAAAAATGGGGGTACCTGCCAGAACTCAGCTGGCAGCTTTCACTGTGTGTGTGTGAGTGGCTGGGGAGGCACAGGCTGCGAGGAGAACCTAGACGATTGTGTGGCTGCGACCTGTGCCCCTGGATCCACCTGCATTGACCATGTGGGCTTCTTTTCCTGCCTCTGCCCACCTGGGCGCACAGGTATGGGGACTGAGGTATCGGGAGCTGTGAGGTAAAGGTGGAGGCTGAGAAGAACCAGGGGGTCATTTGGGAGGTCAAGCAGCACATGAGAGCCTTGCCCCCATCTGGCCCCTCCAGGCCTCCTGTGCCACCTGGAAGACATGTGTCTGAGCCAACCATGCCATGGGGAAGCCCAGTGCAGCACCAACCCCCTGACAGGCTCCACCCTCTGCCTGTGCCAGCCTGGCTACTCAGGGCCCACCTGCCACCAAGATCTGGATGAGTGTCAGATGGGTGAGGCACCCCACAGCAGGCCTCTCTAAGCCCAGACAGGCCTCTGCACTGAACAGAGAAAAGGGGAAATTATTTCTTTGATTGAAAAAAAGAAATATCTCTGTTTCCTTGGATTAATCTGGATTTAACACCTTTTCCCTACGTGGCCCTCTCCCCAGTGATTAGCCCTCTGGGTCCCATGGATTGTCCTCTTGGTCCTTTTCCATCATAGACACAAGCCCTTTCCCAGTTGGTCTTGTCTGCTTCAAATGGGCCTCCACACCTCTCCTGACAGTATGGCCTCTTTGCCCTTCCCATCCCTGGCCCCTGTGAACTCCCGGCTCTTCTCTCCTCCCAGCCCAGCAAGGTCCCAGTCCCTGTGAACACGGTGGTTCCTGCCTCAACACCCCTGGCTCCTTCAACTGCCTCTGTCCACCTGGCTACACGGGCTCCCGCTGTGAAGCTGATCACAATGAATGCCTGTCCCAGCCCTGCCACCCAGGCAGCACCTGCCTGGACCTCCTTGCCACCTTTCACTGCCTCTGCCCACCAGGTACAGCTCGATGGGGACTTGTTTAGGGGACACAGAACCAAGCTGAACCCACTAGGAACTGCCCCTGCAGTACACAGATAGCATCAGGCCAATGGGGATACTTCTCCTCTCCTTCCCCACCAGATGAAAACTGAGGCACCCATAGTCCCTAGGAAAAGAGCTGCCACAGATAGTAGTGAGGTTGTACACCGCTCAGCTCTGGGAGTGGGAAGCTGCCATTCCTCTCATGGTCATCACAGACAGCACAACATGGCCCTCTGTATACAGTGGCCAGATAAGGGAGGGCAGAATCACAGTTAATAAACTTTCCATGCTGCGGCCTCTGCTTGTGCCTACCCACAATGCTCCCCCTAATCATTCCAACTGTCCCATGCAGAGATAAAGAGTAAACCCTTAAAATTCCAAAAGACCTGTGTGCTTGAGTTTGATGCAGTAGGAAAGGAATACTGCAAGACTGAAGCCACCTCCAGGCTAGTTTTACCAGGGAAAAGTCTTTCTAAGAGCCAAAATCAGGGAAGTGGTGAACCCAGAAAAATAACAGCTGACTTTGTGTCAAGTACTGTCTGTCTTACATGTATTATCTTATCTACTCTTTACAATAACCCTATGAGGTTGGCATTGTTACTATATCCATTTTATAAATGAAGAAACCAAGACACAAAATGTTCAAGTGGTTTGTCCAAGGTCATGCAGCTAGTAAGTTGCAGAGCCAAGATTCAAACCCAGAGTTTCAACAATTTTAATCACTGCACTATACCACCATTCTAAGGTGAGCAACATCAAAGGTTCATGGCTCGGGCCACGCATAGATAAGTGTCAAAGAGTAAAGAAAACTGTTCAGTTATCCAAGGGACAAGGTTGGAGATGTGAAGGAGGTTGGAAGCAAGCTCACCAGACTAGAAAAGGAAGGTAGCGAGGTCCGAGTTCAAGGTGAGACCATGGAGACTAGGATGACCCCAAAGCAATGGGATAAATATGAGAGTAATGAAGATTCCCAATGTCCTTCACATTCCACCACATCCGGATCCCTAGTCCCTCTGGCATGGAGACCTACCATGAACAAGAGGAATAAATCACACTCCAAGCAGACACCTGCTTGCCTCATTTGTACATCAAGTACCTCCAGATTAAGCAGCCTGCCTGGTGAGCCCCACACAGCCTTACACAGGGATGGTCCCAACAAGCGCTTCCTGGATGCCCTCTTACAGCTCCCAGCAGGAGACCTGCTTCCTGAGCTTTCGTACCTGAAGGAGGCAGCACTGCACACCACAGAACAGTGAGGCTCAGGGTTAATCTACCCAACACACCAGCAGACAGCAGAGAGGTGTGTGATGGGGGCACACAGCAAGTTGCAGGTGTGCTGGCTCTAGAACCCAGGTCTCCCAGGGAGAAGGGGGAGCTGTCAAGGCAGGACCAGTCTGGCAAAGCCCCAACCTCACCATGCCCCTATGTCCTCAGGCTTAGAAGGACTGCTCTGCGAGGTGGAGACCAACGAGTGTGCCTCAGCTCCTTGCCAGAACCAGGGTGACTGTCACGATCTGCGCAACGGCTTCCTGTGTGTCTGCCTGCCTGGTGTGTGCAGATTCCAATCCAGCCACCCTCAGCCCCCAGGGTTGGAACTACCAGAGTTCCGGCCTCTTGAAGTTTCTCTAGCCTGGTCAAAGAGTTACCCATTTCTCCAACTCCTCTGCTTCCCAAACTCTCTTCTGCTACATCCCCAGATCTTCCCTTATTTACACACCAAATCTCATCTCTGTCCTGCCAAATCACCCAAATATCCCTCCTTTCCAACCATCCTGCATAGTCCTCTGTGTACTCTGCATGTCAGGGGCGCCAGGCTGGTCTTGGCACTGCCTGCTAGGGACACAGGAAAGCTGCCCCAGATCTTTCTTTTCCATCTTCCTAGAACATCCCTCAGGTTCCTGCTATGAAAATAACCACATTTATTGAACATTTACTCCAGGACAGGCACTTGGCTTTGTGCTTTGGGGGCATTATGTCATTTAGTCCTTTCAATGGCAACATAAGGTAGGCTCCTCTTTATTATTTTTCCAGTGTTGAGGATCAAAGCCAGTGCCTCACACACTCATGCAATGCTCGGCAATCACTCTTCCACTGAGCTACACCTCCAGCCTAGATTCCATTATTGTTCCTTTTACAGAGAAGGACACTGGGAGCCCAGAAAGATTAAGTAGCTTGCCCAAAGTCAGACAGCTGGCAGGTGGCTGAGCTTCACTTTTTCAGCATCATCCTCCTGTTACGCCACACCTAACTGCCCAGGTGTCTTCTCTGAGAAGACCTACAGGTTCGCCTTTCTGGCCAGAAAAAGAGCTAAGTGTGTCTTCCTCAATGACCTTGGTCTTCTCTCCCCATCCACCTCCTTCCCCACTAGGATTCACTGGCATCTGGTGTGAGGAGGACATCGATGAATGCAGCAGCTCACCATGTGCCAATGGTGGGCAGTGCCAGGACCAGCCTGGAGCCTTCCATTGCGAGTGTCTCCCAGGTAAACTGGGGCTCGGACAGAGGAGAGAGAGGGAGGGGGCAAAGGTCTCTGCAGTCCCTGATTCTCCCCCGATGCCATAGGTTTTGAAGGGCCACAGTGTGAGACAGAAGTGGACGAGTGTCTGAGTGGTCCATGCCCCAGTGGAGCCAGCTGCCTTGATCTCCCAGGAGCCTTCTTTTGCCTCTGCCCCTCTGGCTTCACAGGTCAGCAGGGAAGATGTTAGAAAGAGAATAACTAAGTCCATTTGGGGTGGGGCAGAAGTCATTGGTGAGTGTTTGAGAGTCAGGATGTGAGAACAGAATGAGAATGGCATCCCTTAAAGTTGCTCAGGGCAAAACCTGCACAACTGTGGATGTTATTAAAGAGTCACATAATCACACACATGAATGGGTGTGATTAGGGCTCAGCAGCAGAAATTGGGCTCAAAGGGAAGCCATTCACTTTCTTATTTAGCAAGACTTTTTTAATGCTGGGCTGTGACTCAGTGGTGAAGTACTGGCATGAATGAGTCCCTGGGTTTGATCCCCAGCACCATAAAAACAAACAAACAAAAAATAAATAAATGTTTCCTATGCCAGACATACAGACTTCTTGACTCAAGAAGTTGCTGTCCTCAAGTGATTTTAAATCTAACACATAGACCAACAAGTCTGTTGGTTATGGCCCAGTGGCCCTGAGAGAGGAGAACCCACTAACCCAGACTAAAGATGAGAACTCTTCATGGAGGTGGTGATGGCTAAGCTGAATCTTGAAGAATGAGCAGGAGTTTGTCAAAATAGAATGCCAGATAGTGTGTTTTCATTGGAAATCACTACATTTGTAAAAGCACAGGGGGAAGAAAAGCACCTTCCATTTAAGAATCCAGAACTTTGAGTGCAACAGGGCAAAGATGAGAAACACAGCAGTTGTAGGAAGGTCATGTCACACCAGATTCCATGTGACAAGAAGTTCATGTCCTGAAAGTAACAGGAAGTCATTGAAGGACAGGTCTATGGGGAGTAAGCCAGTCATACATAAGTGGCCTTTGGTCCCCTCAAGGACATAAAGGAGTTTTATTATCTATCTGACTCATATCCCCACCCCAGGCCAGCTCTGTGAGGTTCCCCTGTGTGCCCCCATCCTGTGCCAACCTGAGCAGAAATGCCAGGACCAGGAAAACAAGATCCACTGCCTCTGCCCTGATGGAAGTCCTGGCTGTGCCCCTGCTGAAGACAACTGCACCTGCCACCATGGGCATTGCCAGAGGTAACATCCTCCAGGCCCTCTCCATTTGCCCCTTTGCTTGTCCTCTTCAGCTAGGGAAGGAAAGACAGCACGTGAGGTACAGGTCTGTGGGAAATGACCAATGGTGACCATGAAGAAGATGACCAAGTTCTTAGGGCAAGTTGATAGGAGGACTCATTACCCAAGGAGGAGAGAGCTCATATATGATGGGAAAGCAAAGGACTAAGGCATTAGAGCAGAAAAAGGAGCATTATGCCCAGCATCAGTTCATCATTCACTAGACAAATATCTATTGAATATCTACTTTGTGTGGACACCATTCCAGACACTGGGGAAATAGCACAGAGCAAAAGAGAAAAGTGATGACTCTAATGACTCTTTCTAATGCAGAAAGACAGACAATGAACAAGTTATAGAAGAAATAGAAATAGGGAAATAAAATGAGTGATGGGGAGTCAGGAAGGAGAAAGGGCAACGTTAAGAGGAAAATCACTGAAGAAAAAGGCCAGAGTCTCAGGGGCAAAAAAGAGGACAACATAAGGACCTGGCCCACAGGGAAGGAAAGGATACACCAGGAGAAAAGAAAAACGTTCCCCTTTCTCTTTATGACCAGATCCTCATGTGTATGTGATGTGGGTTGGACAGGGCCAGAGTGTGAGACAGAGCTGGGGGCCTGCATCTCCACACCATGTGCCCATGGGGGCACCTGCTATCCCCAGCCCTCTGGCTACAACTGCACCTGCCCCAAAGGCTACACAGGTGAGACTCTCTCTAAAGCATATATACCTGGGCTAGTTACAGCCTAAGTCAAGGGAAATGTATGAGGCCAAGGGCTCTGTGTATCAGTCACCACCAAGGAAAACTGGTCATGGGGTGCAGGGGACACAGGTGTTGTGTGGAAGTTGGTAAGAAATGAAAAGAGGTTGAATGGGGAAGAATAACAGAGTTGGAGTGAGGAAGGGAGGGAAAAAGGAAGAAGAGGTAGATGGAGGGAGAGAAAGAGGATCCCCACTCTCAGATCCCACCTCTATTTCCCTCAGGGCCCACCTGTAGTGAGGAGGTGACAGCTTGTCACTCAGAGCCCTGTCTCAATGGTGGCTCCTGTAGTCCCAGCCCTGGGGGTTACTCCTGCATCTGCCCTCCAACCCACACAGGGTCCCAATGCCAAACCATCATTGACCACTGCATATCTGGTAAGTGCCCCCCATGTCCTGGTGCTGAACCATGGTGGGGGATGAAAGAATTGGGCAGGGTTCCTCCATATTAAAAAAAATTAATTGTAAGCTGTTATTATAATGAGGGAAAGGCATATCCTGTGTGTGGTGTGACTGAGGTCACAGGCCAGGTTACAGGCAAGGAACCCAATCCCTCACAGCCTCCTCTCTCCAGCCCCGTGCCTCAATGGGGGTACCTGTGTGAACAGGATTGGCACCTCCTCCTGTCTCTGTGCCGTGGGCTTCCAGGGCCCACGCTGTGAGGGAAAGACACACCCCAGCTGTGCAGACAGGTGAGCAGGGCACTAAGGCACCCAGAGGAAGGGAGGGAGACCCTTACCTTCCCACCCTCTGTTTTCAATCCCCCTTGGATGCCAGTCTGCCTCTGCTCCACACCCTTCCTTTTGCCTCCCATCCTGGTCAGCCATCTCCCCAGTAGTTGCCTCCCCACCACCTCACACACTCCTTCCCTCTTGTTCCCAGACCTCATCCTCCTGTGCCCTTTCTCTGTCTTTTCCAGCCCGTGTAGGAATAGGGCAACCTGCCAAGATGGCCCTCAGGGTCCCCGATGCCTTTGCCCTCCTGGTTACACAGGAGGAAGCTGCCAGGTGAGATGCAATGAGCCAGGTGTGCAGAGGAGGGAGGGAATTAGAGAGCTCTAGTAAGAACGGTCTCAAGAACTAATAAGTCGGCTGCAGGGAAGCTCATGGAGAAGTATGGAGGTCTAGGAGTTGGAGTTTCAGTTGAGGTTTGTGTAGCATGAAGAAGGGAGGAGGGACTGAATGGAGTTATGATCCTTAGGGGTCATTCTGGAACGTGGGTATAGAAGGGAAACCATGGAGGGTTACCTGGTCCAGACCACTCATGAAAGAATCTTAGAGGTGAGGGATTCTGAAGAGCTGGAATTGGCAGAGGCCCATCTCTGGCCTGGGAATCTGATGCCTTATGATCCCTCCCAACCCTCAGACTCTGATGGACTTATGTGCCCAGAAGCCCTGTCCACGCAATGCCCACTGCCTCCAAAGTGGGTCCTCCTACCAGTGCCTATGCCTCCAGGGATGGACCGGGCCTCTCTGCAATCTTCCACAGTCCTCATGCCAGAAGGCTGCACTAAGCCAAGGTACCAGCACAAGGCCCAACTGGGGAGCAGATGAAGAGAAACAAGTGTCCTCCTCCACCACTTTCCTAAAGGCAGCCACACAACTTTTGGCCAAAACAACCACCTGAGAGTCAAAACGACATAGACCAACTATAGTTGTTGATTCTACAGTTCAACACCCAGGAAGCCTAAAACAACCCAACTCCTGTCACCACATTCAGCACAACTCAACACCAACCAACCCTGTCAAGTAGACTCGAGCTTAACACAACCACCAGGGACATAACTCCATGTGGAGCAACTCAACACTGTCATGGTTGTAACTCAGCCAGAGTGGACCACATTTAACCCAGCTACGTTCAACATACTTTACTCCACCCTTGTGAGGTTATACCGACCCTCTTGTAAAAGAAAATGCTCCTTCAAATAAGGTTTGAGATGAGAAGAGCTCAGGGAAGATTACTATGGGCTTAGGTTGATGGGAATCACAGTGAGAAAACATCAAAATGGATGCAAAATCCCAAAACTTTAGGGCAGAAGTACAGTCACATGTCCCCACCTTGAAGTTTCCCTTGAGTCCATTTTTTTTTAAAACTTTATTTGTGGTACTGAAAAATCAAATCAAGGCTTGTACATGCTAAGCAAGCACTCTACCACTGAGCTGTAAGTCCAGCCCTCCCTTGAGCACCTTCTTGCTTAAGACTGAAGACAACAGTCACCTTATAACACTGATAAGCTTAAGAAATCTTTTCCATATTATGACAGAAAGGTAGGAGGACAAACCTGATATTCTAACCTCTTCAGTGTCAGGAGTTACTTTTTCCTTGTGTTCTTAGGGTTTCCACCCAAGAACATTAGTTGCTCCCAAGGTAAAGTCCCCTCTGCTAGAGATATGGGGTCCCTGAAAACCCTTCCAGCCCACTTAGCTTCATCTCTCCCTGTTTGTCTTTCTCCCCCAGGCATAGAAGTCTCTTCCCTGTGCCAGAATGGAGGTCTTTGCATCGACAGAGGCCCCTCCTATTTCTGCCACTGCCCTCCTGGATTCCAAGGCAGTTTATGCCAGGATAATGTGAATCCCTGTGAATCCAGGCCTTGTCAGAATGGGGCCACCTGTGTGGCCCAGCCCAATGGATATGTCTGCCAGGTAAGAGGTGTAGAGGAAAGAAGGGAGATAGGAATAAGAAGCTGACTGGAGTTACAGAAAACAATAGTGATGGGAGGTAGAACATGGTATATCCAATTCACTTCCTTTTCCTTTACCCTACACACCCAGCTAACCACCAGGTCAGGTCATTTTACCTCCTAAATATTTCTCAACTCTATCCTTTCCCCTTCACCAACTCCAGCTCACTGCTTTAGTACAGGCCTTTGTTGCATTCTGCCTGAATACCCATGTCAGCCTCCACATTTGTGCTTCCATTGGTTCAGTCTTTACCCTACAACCAGGGGATTACTGCAAATGTTAGGTTGACCTGTCACTCCCCTATTTAACATCCTTCAGGGGACTGCCCACTCCTTTATAAAGTCCAAGGTTCTGCATGATATGGCCCTTCCTGCCTCTCAGTCCTCATTTGTCACCTCCCACTCACCACTGCCCTACCCCACTCCAGCAGGAATGTAAACCTTACACACCCCATACTGATTCTTGCTTCTCAGACATTTTGTTGTTGTTGTTGTTTCCTGTACTAGGAATTGAACCCAGGAGCACTCTACCACTGAACTACATCCCCAGTCCTTTTTTTATTTTGAGACAGGGTCCTGCTAAGTTGATGAGGCTGGCCTCAAACATGCAATCCTTCTCACTTGGCCTCCCCAAGTTGTTGGTATTACAGGCGAGCATCATTCTCAGTTTTTATCCCTGCCATTGCCTGCCTGGAATGGCCTTCCACACCCCTCTTCCACTAGATGGGGCCCAGGAAGCACCTCCCTTAGGAAGATGTCCCTAAGTTCTCTCTCAGTTGGCCAAAGGCCTCTCCTCCATGGTCTTTGTTACTATACCAGGAGAGGCAAAGCTGGGATTTAAGTCTGGGCAACCTGATTCCTGTGCTCAGACCACAATTTTTAATAGAAGGCACAAAACATATCCCCTTTACTTCACTTTTTTTTTCCTTTTGGTACTGGGAACTAAACCCAGGGGCTTTTTATCATTGAGCTATTCCCCCAGCTATTTTGAGACAGGGTCTCACTAAGCTGCTTAGGGCCTCTCTAAGTTGCTGAGGCTAACCTCAAGCTCATCAGCCTCCCAAGTCGCTGGTATTACAGATGTGTGCCACCATTCCTGGCTCCTTTACTTCACTTTCAAATTTCAGTTTTAACCTTTTATTATGAACATTTTCAAATATACATAAAAGTAGTGTACTGACTGAAAGCAGTGAACTTCTGCGCACTCATTTCTCAGTTTCACATCCTATTTCATGAAACTCCCCCTTCCAGAGGTTTCCAAAACAACATTTAACTTGCTTCTGCCAAACTTCTGGCCACTGCTCAGATTCTTTGTAAATCTTTTCTCAACTCTCCAAAGCCTTCCTGTACTCCATTCTTGCATGCTTTCTCTCCTGCAAGAACCCAGCATGTGGTACAGAGTCATCAATGACATTCTCTCATTAGCAGAGTGGCATGAAGCAATCAGAAAATGGTTACAGAGTCATAAACTTGAATTTCAGGTCTGCCACCTATAGCCATATGATTTGCACAGGTCACTTTACCTTTGTGGGACTCAGTTTCCTTTTCTGTGAAGTGAGGATCAAATGAGATAATCCATATAAAGGGTTGTTTGGAGGGTTTTATAAGTTTATGCATATAAAGCATATGATAGCCAGGCGTGGTGGTGCATGCCTGTAATCCAAGCGACTTGGGAGGCTGAGTCAGGAGGATCACGAGTTCAAAGCCAGCCTCAGCAACTTAGCGAGGCCCTAAGCAACTCAGTGAGACCTTGTCTCTAAATAAAATACAAAATAGGGCTGGGGATGTGGCTCAGTGGCCAAGTGTCCTTGAGTTTAAACCCCTTTTCCCAAAAAAAAAAAAAAAAAAAAAAGCAAAAAAGTAGCAAATGCTAGCTACCTCTCTCCTCTGGTTGATTGATAGCTTCATAGAAACAGGAATGAGCTCTAATTTTGCCTGTATAATTAGTGCCTAAAACAGAGCCTGGCACAAGGTGGACATTCAATAGATGCTTAAGTAGTGAAGTATGAGACAACCTGGAGAGTGTATTGGTAGGGAAAAGGGTTTTTACCAAAATGGGCTATGTTCAGTGGTAATGTGTCACAGAAATTGTTTGGGACTAGGGGAGGGTCAAGCTGTGTGTTACTGAACAACAATGTATCATGTGGTGTTGAGATAAAAGGGTTAAGCTACATGTGGCTGTGATGGATGGTGAGTTGAGTGAAGCTGTTGAATTGGAAGGTGGAGGGCTGAACAAACCTTCTTGAGCTGGGTTCATCCACTGGTTCCACCTCTGATTGTTTATCCCTGCAGTGTGCTCCAGGCTACAATGGACAGAACTGCTCGAAGGAACTTGATGCTTGTCAGTCCCAACCCTGTCACAACCATGGAACCTGCACTTCCATACCTGGAGGCTTCAACTGTGCCTGCCCTCCAGGTTTTGTGGGACTGCGCTGTGAGGGAGATGTGGATGAGTGTCTAGACCAGCCCTGCCACCCAACAGGCACCGCAGCCTGCCACTCTCTAGTCAATGCCTTCTACTGCCAGTGTCTACCTGGACACACAGGTGAGGCTTTTGGGGAGGGGTCGACATCTGAGCAGACCACGGAGACGCAGACAGTTCTCACCTATGAGACAGCCTAGTCCTTTTGTCAATCCCCTGTTTCCATGTGCTAACCCAGAGAAGACGCCCCAGGATCCCTTTGTGGCTGGGCCAACTTCCAGGAGTGAGTTAGGAGGTAGGCAGTGACTGAAGCAATATCTAGTCTCATCCCCACCACAGGCCAGTGGTGTGAGATGAAGATAGACCCCTGCCAGAGCCAGCCGTGCTCCCATGGAGGGTCCTGTGAGATCACAGCAGGACCACCCCAGGGTTTCACCTGCCACTGTCCCCAGGTAAGTGACCACAAAGCTGCCTTCTCTATTGCCTTCTATACTGATAAAAGGTGAGAATGCCTGAGCTGGAATCCTAGAGGGGAGCATGAGGGATCATAGAAGTGTGACTTATTGGAAGGAGCTGTCTTAAATTCTCAGCAGTTAAGAGGCTCTCAGAAGCAGTCAGGGGAAAGGTAGAATCGGGGGTGGCATGAAGGGAATGTTCAGAAACTATGGGCACTGCCTAAGAGAAGATCAAAAGCTCCCCAAAGTCAAGCTGGGAGGCCTTGGATATGTTGCTTTAACTCTGTATATGAATGTGTGGATCCCTGATGCATGGAATTGAATTAATAGTAAGCCTTGGATCGTGATACACTCACATTGGTTTGTGCCTGAACTTTTTAGTGTTTTAATAATATTAGACCCATGAACCTAACCCCAAAATTATAATATTAATAACTTAAATCTACTTATGTCCTCTCCTCTATTCTGTTTTCCTTGGAGAAAGAGGAAGGCATATGATCCTGTCTCCAAAAGGATGAACATAAGGATATAACAGAAGTCAACTCTATTAACTTTGGTCTTTCAGGACCTTCATTATAATGCCAATGTCATGTATCACTGTGTGAAACTATGTTGGAACATGTTTCAAAATCTATAAAATAATGAATTGTTGTACTTTGTGATAAAAGAATCTAGGATCCTCTGCATTATATTAAACCAGAGCTTTCTTAGGGGAGTGGGAAGAATAATGTAAGGTCCTTCACCAGTATCTTCCCCCTATACAGGGTTTTGAAGGCCCCACCTGCAGCCACAGAGTTCGTTCCTGCGGCATCCATCACTGTCACCATGGAGGCCTGTGTCTGCCTTCCCCTAAACCAGGATTCCCACCCCGCTGTGCCTGCCTCAATGGCTTTGAGGGTCCTGACTGCCTGACTCCACCAGCTCAAGGCTGTGGCCCTCCCTCCCCATGCCTGCACAATGGCAGCTGCTCAGAAACCCCTGGGCTGGGGGGCCCAGGCTTTCGATGCTCCTGCCCTCCTGACTCTCCTGGGCCCCGGTGTCAGAGGCCCGGAGCAAAAGGGTGTGAAGGCAGAGGTGGAGATGGGGCTTGTGACACTGGCTGCAGTGGTCCCAGAGGAAACTGGGATGGTGGGGACTGCTCCCTGGGGGTCCCAGACCCCTGGAAAGGCTGCCCCTCCCATTCCCAGTGCTGGCTTCTCTTCCGGGATGGACAGTGCCACCCACAGTGTGACTCTGAAGAATGTCTGTTTGATGGCTACGACTGTGAGCCCCCTCCATCCTGCACGTGAGCCTGGAGCCCACTGTGGCTGGGGTACAAGGGGATGAAGGAGTGGGACATAGATGTCTGAGTTATAGGGTGACCATAGTCTCAGGTTCCAGGAAATTTCCACCCTAATAACCATGGCTAAGTAGGGCTTGAAGACTCTGGACTTCAATCCAGAGTAATGGGATGGCATCAGTACTTTATGTGGAGCACAATCTCCTTCTAGACTCCCCTGGCTTCTGGGGCTTAGGCCTCAAGCTTGCCTCAATTCATGTTGCTATGGAGGATCTCTCCCAGCAACCAGCACCCACTGAGGGAAAAAGGGCTTTAACCTCTC
>JAJEJO010050907.1:37093-49776 GCA_020662805.1 Glaucomys volans | reverse complement strand
CTGAGAGCTGCTGTTCTGCACACCATGTAGTCACTCAGGGCAGGTGCAGCCTGAGAACTGCTATTCTGCGCAGCATGGAGTACTCAGGGCAGGCACAGCCTGAGAGCCGCAGTTCTGCACCATGGAGTCACTCAGGGCAGGCGCAGCCTGAGAGCTGCTGTTCTGCACACCATGGAGTCACTCAGGGCAGGCGCAGCCTGAGAGCTGGTGTTCTACACACCATGGAGTCACTCAGGGCAGGTGCAGCCTAAGAGCTGCTGTTCTACACCATGGAGTCACTCAGGGCAGGCGCAGCCTGAGAGCTGCTGTTCTGCTCAACATGGAGTCACTCAGGGCAGGCGCAGCCTGAGAGCTGCTGTTCTACACCATGGAGTCACTCAGGGCAGGCGCAGCCTGAGAGCTGCTGTTCTACTCCATGGAGTCACTCAGGGCAGGCGCAGCCTGATAGCTGCTGTTCTACTCCATGGAGTCACTCAGGGCAGGCGCAGCCTGAGAGCTGCTGTTCTGCACACCATGGAGTCACTCAGGGCAGGCGCAGCCTGAGATCTGCTGTTCTGCACACCATGGAGTCACTCAGGACAGGCACAGCCTGATAGCTGCTGTTCTACACCATGGAGTCACTCAGGGCAGGCGCAGCCTGAAATCTGCTATTCTGCACACCATGGAGTCACTCAGGACAGGCGCAGCCTGAGAGCTGCTGTTCTGTACACCATGGAGTCACTCAGGACAGGCGCAGCCTGAGAGCTGCTGTTCTACATCATGCAGTCACTCTTGGCAGGCACGGCCTGAGAGCCGCTGTTCTGTGCAGCATGGAGTCACAGTCTGAACTGGCTGTTTGTATGCTGTGCAGTGATTGAACAGCAGCATTGCCTGCCCTCTACTGGGTGCTCTGATTCTGTGCTTCATTCAGAGCACTGAATTCTTGCTGTGACTGTACCACATTAGGCTTTGCCACTTTCTCTTGCCAGCTCCACAAACTGTCAGTTCCATGAATTTTCTCGTCTTGAGATGCCTGGAGCTTGTGTGGGTCAGAGAGCAAAGTAGCAGCATGAACGGGTGTGCCACACTCCATAGGCGAGCACAATATTAGGAGAATTGCCCATCCTTTTTATAAAGGCGATCAGTGAGCACAACCGTTCTGTACTGCTAAGGGGGCGTGGGCCCGGGCTCCTCCTGGAAGCCTCTGGTTGTCCTTAGAGCAGGGCCTGAGGAGCTGGTAGCTCCTTGAGAGCAGAGCTGTGGGCAGCCTGTGTGCTTCCCCTGCTTGCAGCGAGCTGTTCCTGCTGAGCCTCGCACTCGGGCGTCCAGCAGCGAGGAGCCAGTGATCTGCAGTGCTGGTTTCCCTCTCAGCGTGCCTCTAGCTAGCTGTCCAGGGGAGCCAGTGCTGCGGAAGCTCAGTCTGAAAATTGGTTTAAGCAGAAATCCGCCCCATGGAAGGAAGCATTTGAGATGTAAGTGGGTATTTCTAAATAACGCTGGTTCAGTGTTGGACCTGAGACCCTTGGCAATTCGCCATCTTCAAGGCTCTGGGAACCCCTATTCCGGGGGGTGTCTGGGCAACTGGTCCTTAATTCAGAAGTGAGGAATCAGCTTTCCCCATACTGCGGTTGGTATTAGTTGGCTGTTGAGGGGTGCTGAATAAAAACGGCTTCTCATTGTGTCTTCACTGCCTCACCTAGTGCAGAGCACTAAGTTGAGTGCAGTTCCTCCTTGGGGAAGACCTGCATGTGTCAAGGCACTGTTGCTTTTAACCCTCCAGCGCCCCGGCCTCTCACTTTAACCCTCCAGCATGCTGTTGCTTTCATCACTTGCTTGAAGGCAGAATTCAGTTTAATTTGAGGTTGCAAAAGTGTGAGTCCATCTGCAGGTTGATTACCTCCTGACATCTTCCCAGTCGGACGTGAGCTGTGATCGCAGTGCGGGCACACGGTGTGCCTGTGGTTCGCCGTGGGCAGCATGTGTGGCCTGGTTGCAGCAGCTGTGTGTGCCTGGGCTCTCGCAGCCACCATGCTCTCTGTGGCTCCCGCAGAGCACCTCCTGTCCTTCACACACAAGCCCTCTTGGGTCATGGTGATGTCCTTCATCCTGCTCTTTGCTTACTGCATGGGTCCTTGGTGACCATGGTGGGCATTGCCCAGCCATTTCATAGATGCTGAGCCTGAGTCCTGCACTTCCATAGGCTCAGAGCCCAGTGGGCTCACCACCCAGTTCTCACGACTTTTACGCACAGGGAGATCCACCGCCCACCAGGCTTGGTGGCATAAGGTTTTTCTGCTGTCCCTTCCAGCTCTGAAGTCCCAAGTTCTCCTCCTCTTGCCCTGCAGTTGTTCTTGCTTCTTTGGTCCTCATGGTGCACCTGGCCCTGTCCTCAGGTAGCCGCAGAGTGAATGGGTGTGACCTGCTGCAGAGCTGCCAAGCACCAGCATGGTGTCCAAGTTGGTCCCAGGTCCCTCTGCACTGCGCCCTGCCTGTCCTGGATGGTCTGGGGGTGTGCCGACCTTGTGGCTGGACGTGGTCAGTGCCATCGACTGCTGACTGGCTTGGGCAGTTTTGCTGAGACAGCCTCACATCTTTCTCTTCCCGGCTTATACATTCACGCTCACCTGGGAGACAGTAGTGTTTTTGAATAATTGAAGAGAATCTTAGATTCTGGGGGGCCATAACTCAGTGCCACTCTTCCTCGGTCTCAGCTCCAGCTCTAGGCTGGCAGGAGGGTGAGACCTGGGAGGGGCACTGTTGTTCCTGGGACCTGGGGCTCGGGAAGAAGCAGGACCGCTGAGGGCAGAGCCTGGCTCCTAAGGAGCTGGCTGGCAGGCTGCCTTTTCTGCCCAAGGTTGGAGAAGCTGACATGGCTGTGGGTTCCTGGCATCCCTGCAGGGAGGTGCCACAGCCTTCCCTGGTGTCCTTGGGCCCTGTGCCCATCACTTCCACCCCCACTTGGGGTATCTCATTTGGTGGTGGACGGGCGGGTTGTGGTGAGGGGCAGAGAGTCCACAGCAGCCCCAGGAGCGCGGCCAGAGCTGCTGCCACGCCGCATGGCAGAGGCCATGCCCATGAGGCCCTGGGCAGGCACCTCAATGCTGCCTGGGATGCACGATCAGTGCTGCGGGAAGGATCTCGGGGGACCTAGCGCTGAGGCAAATCTCAGTTTTCTTTCCTTAAATTCTGTGTGGAGTGAGGTAAAAAGCACACCTACCTCTAAGTAACTAAATGAACTTCCTAAGCTCCAACGGTAACGACTGTCCACCAAGCTCCTGGGATCTGGGCGCCTGTGCAGTCTGGAAGGGCAGGTGCAGTGTGTGCACCACGGCTTATGCTGACTGCAGGCTGGTCGCCTCTGGGTTCCGTGGTTGAGACCCACATGTTGCTCCTGATTTGGAGCAGGACCACGAGAACATTTAAAGTGGCCATCACACCTCACTTGGGGCTAGCCAGGTGGACAGTCTGCAAGGCCATAGTCGGGCAGGTGGGCATCACCTTGAGCACTGGATACAAGATGATCAGGAAACAGCATCTGTGGACTCTGGATGTTCAGTCTAGCTGAGGAGCTGTCTGGGATGAAGGGCAAGCTGCTTGTGTCTAGCAGAGCTGTTCAGGAGGTACCAGCTGGTGAAGGGAAGCACTGGGGTCGAGCCTGCTGCTCATGCTCAGGTGCGGGAGCAGTGGCACACTGCCGGCTTCAGGAGAAGCTGCCCCAGGAGTCTTGGCAGGAACAGAGCCTGCAGGAGTGGGAGCGGCACCCTGGGAGGAAGTGCAGTGGGCCTTCCCGCACTGCTGGTTGGATGGGCAGGGCCAGGCGCCCAGAGGCCCTGGGTCATCAGAGGTGGTGGGAACTGCCACATGCAGAGCAGGGCCAGGTCCTCCTCTTGCATGGCAGGGAGAGGCTGGCGGGAACATGCAGTGTGCTTCTCACACTGCCGTGGACCGAGGGATTGTCCGCCAGCACGGCATGCCTGAGGGCCAGACTGAGTGGGTGCCTGCAGCACCTTTGCCAGGGCTCATTGCATGTGCCCGGTCTGCTTTCCACAAGAGCTGCACTCGCTGGTGGCCCTGCCACGTCCTCAAGTAGTCTGGTTGCGTGCCATCTCTAGATTCTGCTTTGGAAACGCATGTTTGGACAATGTGACCATTTTTTTCTGTAGCTGAGTCTTTCTTTGTGTTTCAGATTTCTCTACCAATCATCAATGAGGACCCTGGGGGAGCTTCTTAACTCATGACCAGGCCACTGCCTCTGGACACGTCCAGTAGGGAAAAGGACTCACAGAAGGTGAAACAGTGCGGGTGTGTTTCCCCAGGTGTCCAGTGTTGATGATGGGAAGGGTGGGGCCAGGCGTGAGCTGAGAACGCACAAGTCTTCACGTTTCCCGGGACCTGCACCCACGGTGTATTTAATATAAAGGACCCCAGTGTCAACGGTGCCGAAGTTCATGCTGCAAAGGGGTAAAAAGGACACTTTCCAGCAAACCTGGTTGTTTTAGAAATGATTTTATACATATGATATTGCTCGCAACCCGTGGATAATAAAGCAGTGACAGCATGTTTGTGTCCTCCTTTGAAAACATCAGTGAGTTTCCCCGGGGGCAGGAGGCACATGGCCCCAGGTGCTCCACGGTGCAGAATCCAGCAGTGTGCCCCAGGACCCAGCCGTGCGTCCTGTGTGACCTCAGCTCAGGACCCAGCCGTGCGTCCTGTGTGACCTCAGCTCACCTACCCTGGCCGTGCCAGGTCTCTCAGAGCACCTCAGAACCCGAACTCCGTGCTGCTTAAGTTTCTTGCTTATTCTGATTTTCCAAGAACCTGAGCAAAAGATTGAAGAAATCCCAGAGTTTTAGTGCCTGTGTTTTTTTTGAGAAGATAACAAAAATATGGACTACTTAGTGTTGTCCAGGTGTTAGGGCGTTCTGCAGAGGCTGGGGAGGAACGGGAGGTGGGGTTGGGTGACAGCACAGCTTGACTCGGCCACCTGTGAAGCACAGCCTACCAGATGTCCCTGGTGGCGGACGTGTTCCGTGCTGGTGGGAGACGGTGCCGTCGATGCACGTCGCTGTCATTTGTGCTGACGGGTTTGTGTTGGTTCATCACTGGAAGTCACTGAGGTAGGGATCGCCAGCACCACCCCCAAATTCATTCTTCCCTTTCCTAAGAAATGGCATCTGGACTTGGCTCCCTAGCAGCCAGGCTGCAGAGCTGGGCCTCGGCTGCAGGAGCCTGCCATACTGGCACAGCGGGAGCACACCCACAGGTCACACCAGGGTGGCCTGGCCAGGGCCATGTGGACACCCACTCCACAGGCTCCTCAGCACTGAGCCCTAGGCATCCACGAGCCCACACCCTCGACCCGCTTTCCACTGAGCAGTGAGAAAACAGATGAGGCCCGAGTGACTCGCAGGGTGCGCGTCAGACCAGCAGAGATGAGGGACGTGCCCTCCTGGCCCCCCGCTGCGCTGGTCCTCGCCTGCTCCTGCATGCCCTCCTGTGGAGCTCCACTTTCACTTTGTGGGACCAGAATTCGGGAAGGAGGGTGGGCCGCAGAGGCTCAGCTGGTGCGCCCACCTGCCCGCAGGCACAGAGACCCTTGGTTCATTTCTGGTTCTGTGCTGGGTGCATGCCCATCACGGGGGAAGGCCCCATTGGGCAGCCCCGCCTCCGTGTGGTGTGGTGGCCTCCGTGTGGTGGTGGCCTCCTCCACCCACCCCCGCGTGGTGGTGGCCTCCCCCCCCCGTGTGGTGTGGTGATGACCTCCACGTGCTCCGTGCCTGGTGGTGGCTCCCGTGTCGGGGCAGCCTGGAGACAGGTGGTGTGCAGATGTCGCCCACACTGTTGGCTGGCTCTTCTTTAAATTTTTATTTATTTGTTTTTTGTCGTACTGGGCCCCGGAGCCCAGTGCCTCCCGAATGCTAGGCAGTGCTCCACCCCGAGCCACAACCCAGCCCGTTGGCTGCTCTTCGTTGCTGTGTCCAGTGCCTGACCTGAGCAACCTTGAGGAAGGACTGTTACTCACAGGCCAGCGGCAGCCTGCGGCATTGCCTGTGCCTGAGGTGAGGCAAACATGGCAGGAGGGTGTGGGAGGACAGTGCTCCGCCAGGCAGCCAGGAAGCAGCAGGGGAGACACGTGGAGGGACAGGACATAACCTAGACATGTCCTAGTGACTGTGCTTCCCGCTAAGTCGCGCCTCAGGAGTCATTCAGCCATCAACAGAATAAACTGCCGATGAGGTCAGAGCCCTTACGATCCGTCCTCGTCCCCAGTCCCACCTCTGACAGCCTTGGGGGCCTTTCCAGACCCAAACCATAACACGCCTGCGCGTGAGAACGGCCCCCAAGACTCCTGCTAACCTGCTTGGGGTGGGCCTGTGGGGGCAGTAGCGTTGACGAGGCCCTGAGGCGGGCCCCACGGCCAACTGCTGGTCCATGGGAAGAAGAGGGGACCCAGCGCTGGCTGCTCTGGCTTGCCATGTGCCTGTGCGGGTGCCCTGCAGCCCCAGCCTCGCCCAGCAGACGCCAGGGCCAGGAGCTCAGTGAGCTCCACCCCTGCTCATCACTCTGATGACAGCCACAGGGAAGGAGTGAGACGGGAGCCCTGCTGGGCACATACGTGGCAGTGCTGTTGGCGACAGAAGGAGACCCCAAGCCCAGCACACTGTCTGTGGGGGCTGGGCAGGGTGAGCGCTGCAAAGCACTGACAGAAATCTGTCCTAAGGGACTGGGGCTGGCTCAGTGGTGGAGCGCTTCCCTGGCGTGTGAGGGGAACTGGGTTCCATCCTCAGCACCACATAAAAATAAATAATAAATAAGTAAATAAAATAAAATAAAGATATTGTGTCCATCTACATTAAAGAATCTTTCTGAAAATCTGTCCTAAGCTTGAAGGAGACCTCTGAGCCTTGACTTCACGTCACGTGTTCTAAGTGCTTTGTATTCAATATTCAACCAACAAAAACGATAGACTTAGATGCAAGGAACGGAGGTGGAAGCAGAGCTGCTTCTGAGGGTGTGCTCATGACCGGGTGCTCTCAGCTGCAGGGTACACCCCCTGGCCAGCTCCTGGAAACATGGGGAGAGTGGTGTCTCTAAGGATGAATCACCAGTGACCAGGTCTCAACCGAGATCTCGGTCCGGGCCTACAGCAAGGAGACCCTCACTGAGCTGAGCTCTCTGACGGCCAGGAGATTTCAGGACCAAGTGGTAGTGGGGAGCATCAGAGGTAGATGTCCTGGCCTGGGTAGAGGGCCAACCAGGGATGCGACCAGAAGAGATGGATAGTGAGGATGGGTCAGTTGGGGTCATTGAAGGAAGTCGAGGGCAGATGGTCAGTGTCTCAGTGAAGTGGCCCCAAAGGATTCATAGTCCTTTGCCCATACAGATCTGAGACCATTGGTGACCAAGAGGCCTGGTCCTCCCAGGGAAGCAAGTGTGCCTGTCTGTAGATCGCTGGGCACTGGGAGAGGTGGCACCAAGACTTGAAAACTGATCTAGGGTCTGAGCTGATGTTGACATTCGGGTCCCCAAGAGTGCATGGAGTCCAGGGTCATTGTAGAAGCCTCAGACACCGGCCCGTGTGCACGAAGCCGGGAGTGGAGCCCAATGTCGTGCCCAAAGAGGAGTGGAAGAAACTGGCTCCACCCAGGGCCCACAGGTCCTCCCTTCCCTCCAGCCCCGCAAAGCCAGTTGGAGCCGAGGAACACAGGTGTGTGTGGTGGACACCTGCTGCCTGCCTTGATGTGGTTGCCTACTGGACCTCCCACCTGGGAGGCTGTGAGGACAGGTGCTTGATCAGTCCTGTCACACATTGGCTGTGACCCCACCCACCGTGCAGCAGAGGATGCGTGGCCCCTATCTGAGTGTCCACCCACCGTGCAGCAGAGGATGGGTGATCCCCATCTGAGTGTCCCTGATGCGACATGTTAAAGGTGAGGTCCCCAGGGAGGCACTGCTGGGAGGTAACAGTCCTCTTTTTGATGGGTTACTGGAGATTGAGCCCAGGGTGCTCTACCACTAAGCTGCATCCCTAACCCCTTTTATCTTTTATTTTGCAACTGGGTTTCACCAAGTTGCTGAGTCTGGCCTCAAACTTGTGATCCTCCTGACTCAGCCTCCTTAATCAGTGGGATCACAGATGTGCACCCACCAGTGGCAGAATCCTTAAGAGGTGGGGCTTGGTGGGAGGTCCTTCGGTTATTGGGCACATGCTTTTGCGAGGGACTGGGACCCTAGCCCCCTCTTCCTGTGTTTGCTCCCTGACTGGGAATGAGTTGAGCTGTTTGTTCCACCTGTGGTTCTGCCATGATGTGCCCCCACCATGGTCCACGCACCTCCCACAGGAGCTGAACTGGGAGCCAACACGCACCTCCCTCTGCAACTGGATCATCTCAGGCACTTCATCCCAGTGACAGCTGAGACGTTCCACCCTGGTCTTGCGATTGCCGTGCTGCTGCCCTCCATGGCGCCCTGCTTTTCTCTGGGTGCTTTCCACCTGTGGAGGCCGTGGAGTGTAGTGGGCAGCCTTGCTTCCCCGCACAGCCCTAAGCCAGGCACCACAGCTCACACAGGTGGAGCCGCATCTGCACTCTTGCCCACCCCTCCCTGCGTCTGCTCGCCCCATCCTGCTCCTGGGTAAGTCCCAGCTCTGTGACAGCTGGCCTTCACCCTCCTTTGATCTACTGCAAGAAAGCTTGCTCGTCAGCCTTCAGTCCCCAACATCAGGCTGGTCCAGTGGAGCTCTTAGGTCAGAATGGACGGAAGGAAGTTCTGTAATTGTGAGACTCTTCCTTTCCTCTCCTGTATTGGCAGAAATTCAACTTTACCTGGGTTGGTAATGTGTGGACCAAGAACCCCTGCGTGTCCAGCCTCCCTTTACTGGTTCGGGAAGGCCTCTGAAGCTGCTGTTTGAGGTTTGAGTCAGAGAACGCCTAGGAGAGGCTTCTGGATGGGCCCTGCAAGTCACCTTCCTGCCCTCCGGCACCCCTCGCTGTGAGGGGCAGCCCAGCGGCCCGAGCCCAGGGCCACACCCCAGAGCAGTGTCCAGCCGCCTGCCACACGGGGTCTGTCCGCAGGGGCCACCACCTCTGCCCTCGCAAAACACAAGAAAACAAACCCTGGCTTGCTTAGGATGCTCCTGCCCTGGCTTTGGTGTCTGCGGTGAGCAGCTGAGGGCTTTTCTGAGAGTCATAGCCTTAATCAGCCCTCGACATCCCGGACCATCCTTCACTCCGGGGAGACAGTCCCCTTGGATTCAGTGCTTTTTGTATAAAGAAACTTCTATTTTCAAATATACAGGAAAGTGCACAGAACCGTGTAGCCAGCCCCAGTCTTCCCCTTTCTCTAAGGGATAAGAGCGTTTTAGAAACAGACCAACCGAGGGGGTGGAGAGGAGGGAGGAGGGCGGGCGCAGCAGGAACGGGAGCACTTCCCTGACACATCAGGTGCGACTGTCCTGGTGTGCACACCAGCCAGGACAGCAGAGCTGCCTGGGCGAGGCGGGAGGGAGGGAGGTGCCAGGGCAGGAGCCGGAGCGAGTCCAGTGGGTGTGCGTGTGGTGTAGGCCCCACTGGTACCTGGGATGATGATGCATCAGCCAAGGTAAGTTCTTAAAAATACAGAACCTGAAATGACTGCTACACTAAAACTTCTATTAGATGTATCTTTCATGTCAAATTTGTCAGTTGATGTATTTATTTTCAAATTTGTGTCACATGATATATTTCTTAATATCTGACACCCCGCCTATTGAAATCTCCCTGTCTCCAAAGGCATTCCACAGTCAGCTTGCTGACTTAGATTTGGGTGTCCTGTGGTGCCCCTGCAATGGGGGGCAGCTTCTCCCCTCCTGGCTTCTGTCCTGGAGCACTTGGTGCGCCCATTCTACATTCCGCTCCCTGCCACGTGGGCCTGTGACCGACACTGGCTGATCTCCTATACTTCCTGGTCAGGGTCAGCTTCAGCCTGCCCCGCACGCCCACCAGGCTGCGTGCGTCTGCTGAGTGGCAGGCCCCAGCCAGGTCCAGCCTGCCCTCCTCTGGTCCCCAACGGTGCGTCTTCTGGCTCTGCTCCTTTGCTAGGGTTTGCAAAGCACTGGTTTCCTACGTCCTCCATTCTCTCACGTTGATTACCTGGACTTCTTCAGGTAACTGAATTTCCTTCAAAAATCACTTGGTCACCCTGAAATATGCAGAAAGTCAGAATGAAGTTTGATTCCTCTGCCACTTTCCAAAGGTGGACAGACGCCTTTACGTGTTGTGCTGTTTGGCATCATTTTGAACAGACCCTCTGCAGCTGCCATGGACCCTGCCCGGGGCGGTCACTGTTCTCCTTGGGGCTCCAGTTTTTCCATTCTGGGCTCTACTTCAAGTTTTTGCTGTGGCCTTTTGCAACCCCAGTCTCCTGAGAATGCTTCTGTGGCCCTGGAGTCTGAAGCGCTACTGGCCATTCTGCATGGACTGGATCAGGCCTGGGTCTTGGTGTTCCCCTTCCAGCCTGGGAGCCTGATGCCCTTCTCCTGTCCCAGGAGCTGCACAGCAGCCCTCGAGCTGGAGGCACAGCCATCCCCTTGTTACAGAGTGCTCTGGGCCTCCTCTGCCCCTCGCTGTGCCCGCTGGTCACTGACAGGCCCCCTGGCACCAGAGTAGTTTGGGGAGGTGGTCAGTGTTTTCAAGTGAGGATGGAGAATAACTTGACATTCAAACCGGGATTGGGGATTTTCTCTGGTCCATCCCAAACTCCCTAATTCTTGAGCATCACCATGGGGACCTAGAGTCTGAGGCAGGTGCAAAGCCCTGGGGCTTGGCTCTGCCAGGCCACCCACTGAGTGGCCCGAGCTCTGTCCCTTCTGGGCAGACGGTGCTGGTTTCTTCACAGGGGCCTGTGGCCTGATCACGCCTTGCTGGGTCCTTCACTACTCTCGTGCTGAAGACAGCTGGTACCTGAGCCCCTCCCATTGCAGGAAGGAAGCACGAGGAAGCTCTTTTTTTGTGGAAAGTCTAGTTCTCAAATCCAAACTACAACACTTGGAGTAACTAATTGAAAGTGGCCAAAAAGACAGGAGCTGGTACCCCTGGACGCCTCTCAGGCTGCACAGGGCCGAGCAGAGCCTGGGTCAGCAAGCTGGTGGCCCTGGTCTGGAGGAGAGCTTGGTACTTGGCAGGCCACACTCTCCCGCTGGCAGGGTGGGCCCCAGGGTTGGGGAGGCGGCATGCTGGCCTGGTGGTGGCTGGTGGTGACAGTGCCCAGGAGGCGGGTGGCTCCCAGACCCTGGCGAGGGCGTCTCTGTTGCTTTGTCAGACTGCAGGCTGACCATTGTTCATCCAGAATGTGAGTAGCTTTCGGCAGCAGATTGCCGACCATCCTGTGAGTGTGGCCTGGGGTCAGGGAGGCTTCTGGCAAGGTCAGTCCACCTGTTGCTTCGGGGCTTCTCTCTTCTGACATGTCCCTCTTGGAGGACAGGAGAAACCATGGATGTGAGCAAGCAGAGCCTCTTGGTGCCACCCTGCTGGTGGAGCTGGGCCTCTCAGAAGGACGTCAGCAGTAGCTGTTGCTGTGGTCCTTGTGGTCTGCGAGGTGGGATCTCGCTGTGTTGCCCAGGCTGGTCCCGAACTCCCAGGCTCAGTTCGCCTCAGCCTCGAGCGGAAGAGGCGCTGGCACCTCGCTGTGCCAGGTGGGAGGTTTCTGGCAGAAGCAAGGAAAGACATATTTGCAGAAGGCAGACGCAGTATGCGATGTCGCTGGAGTGAGAGTCGGGTGTGTGGACAGATTCCTCAGGTGCTGCCAAGGACCCCCAGAAGACGGTATGAGTCTGTCAGCCTGGCTCCTCCTCTGTGAGGGTCTCTGAGTCGCTACCTAACCACTGCTATTGAAACTGGTCACCCGGCAGCGCTCAAGGCTTGGACACGATTCTCACTACCACTCACTGAGGCCCAACCTCTCACACAGCTCACCAACTTTCTCAGCACAGGTGACAGAAAGGCATCTGCACCAAGCACCTTAGGGAAACCCAGGAGCCCAGAAGGAAGAAAGAGATGGAGACCTGGGAGTGTGACCAGCACCAAGGGCCACCTCTCCAGTGCTGCTGTTGCAGGAGGCAGCATGCCCTCTTGCATCACCCACTCACATTCCAGGGAGAGGGTTGACTGGCCTTACTTAGGCACAAGCCCTGCCCTTGACCAGGAAGACATTTGGATGGACAAGTGCTCAAGGGGACAAGTCCACACAGGAAAACTGGAGTGCCCTTAGTGGGAAAGGTCCATGCAGACAACACCATTTTACCACCAACACCTCCAACTCCACCACCACCACCATTCCACCTCCACCACCAACACCTCCACCAATACCTGCACCACCAACACCAACACCAACATCAACACCAACATTTCACCTCCACCTCCACCACCCACACCACCAACATTCCACCTCCACCACCAACACCTGCACCACCAACATCAACACCAACACCACCAACATTCCACCTCTACCACCAACACCAACACCTCCACTAACATCTGCACTACTGTCAACACCTCCACAACCAACACCTCCACCAACACCTGTACCACCACCACCACCAACATTCTACCACCAACAATACCAACATTCCACCACCAACACCAACATTCCACCTCCACCAACACTCCACCTCCTCCACTACCAACACCACCATTTCACCTCCACCACCACCACCACCACCACCAACC
>JAJEJO010050907.1:0-14765 GCA_020662805.1 Glaucomys volans | reverse complement strand
GGAGGCTCTGGTCTGTGGTGGGCACTCTGGTTGCTGTGCTCCCTGGATACTCTGGTCAGTGGTGGGCACTCTGGTTCCTGTGCTCCCTGGATGCTCTGTCTGCAGTGGGCACTCGGGTTCCTGTGCTCCCTGGAGGCTCTGGTCAGCGGTGGGCACTCTGGTTGCTGTGCTCCCTCGAGGCTCTGGTCTGTGGTGGGCACTCTGTTTGCTGTTCGTCCTGGATACTCTGGTCAGCGGTGGGCACTCGGGTTCCTGTGCTCCCTGGAGGCTCTGGTCAGCGGTGGGCACTCTGGTTGCTGTGCTCCCTGGAGGCTGTGGTCTGCGGTGGGCACTCTGGTTGCTGTACTCCCTGGATGATCTCGTCTTTGGTGGGCACTCTGGTTGCTGTGCTCCCTGGATACCCTGGTCTGTGGTGGGCACTCTGGTTGCTGTGCTCCCTGGATGCTCTGGTGTGTCCTGGGCACTCTTTTTGCTGTGCTACCTGGAGGCTCTGGTCTGTGGTGGGGACTCTTTCCTGTGCTTCCTGGATGCTCTGGTCTGTGGTGGGCACTCTGGTTGGTGTGTTTCCTGGATACTCTGGTCAGCGGTGGGCACTCTGGTTGCTGTGCTCCCTTGAGGCTGTGGTCTGTGGTGGGCACTTTGGTTGCTGTTCATCCTGGATACTCTGGTCAGTGGTGGGCACTCTGGTTGCTGTGCTCCCTCGAGGCTCTGGTCTGCGGTGGGCACTCTGGGTCCTGTGCTTCCTGGATGCTCTGGTCAGTGGTGGGCACTCTGGTTGCTGTGCTCCCTGGAGGCTCTGGTCTGTGGTGGGCACTCTGGTTCCTCTTCTCTCTGGATGCTCTGGTCTGTGGTGCGTACTCTGTTTCCTGTGCTCCTGGGTTGCTCTGGTCTGTGGTGGGCACTCTGGTTGCTGTGCTCCCTGGAGGCCCTGATCTGTGGTGGGCACTGTGGTTGCTGTGCTCCCTGGGTGATCTCGTTTGTGGTGGGCACTCTGGTTGCTGTGCTCCCTGTAGGCTCTGGTCTGTGGTGGGCAATCTGGTTTCCCTGCTCCCTGGATGCTCCGGTCTGTGGTGAGCACTCTGGTTCTTGTGCTCCTTGAATGCTGTGGTCAGCGGTGGGCACTGTGGTTGCTGTGCTCCCTGGATGCTCTGGTCTGTGGTGGGCACTCTGGTTGCTGTGCTCCCTGGAGGCTCTGGTCTGCGGTGGGCACTCTGGTTGCTGTGCTCCCTGGAGGCTCTGGTCTGTGGTGGGCACTCTGGTTGCTGTTCACCCTGGAGGCTCTGGTCTGTGGTGGGCACTCTGGTTGCTGGGCTCCCTGGAAGCTCTGGTCTGTGGTGGGCACTCTGGTTGCTGTACTCCCTGGGTGCTCTGGTCTGCGGTGGGCACTCTGGTTGCTGTGCTCCCTGGAGGCTCTGGTCTGTGGTGGGCACTCTGGTTACTGTGCTCCCTGGAGGCTCTGGTCAGCGGTGGGCACTCTGGTTGCTGTGCTCCCTGGATGCTTTGGTCAGCGGTGGGCACTCTGGTTCCTGTGCTCCCCCAAGTACAGTGTTGTCCTGTCGACTCCTGTCACTCTTGACCATTGTCCAGGCAGATTCTGGCACTGTCCCCCAGGAGCTCAGGTGCAGTGACCACATCAGTTCTGTGTCGTGTGGAGGCCGCTCCAGTCCCTGAGATAGGTGCTCCTAGGGCCCAAGGATGTGCTCACAGCACGAGCAGGTCAGCAGAGCCCAGGGCCCCTGTGGTGCCCAGGGACCTGTGTGGCACCCAGGCCCGGGAAGGAGACCTTGCCCAGCTCGCCCTCTGGGCCTGTAGGCACTCCCTTTCCCGGGAGCCCCACCCCCAGATAGGAGCAGGAGAGAGCCCAGCGCTGCTGCACACCTTGGTCCTTATGGAGACGGCCAGGGCTGTGCCCTGATGGCCGGGGCAGAACTAATCCATGTGCTTTGAGCTCAGGTCTTGATCTCAGCCGGAACCAGCAACCCCCCGTCAGGCCAGGATTGCACAACAGGACCTGTCCCCAAGGTGAGCAGAGCTGAGCCAGCCCTCTGGGTCGGGGTAGGCTTCAGACCCTCCTTTAAAACCATGTGCTCAAGAGCTCTGCAGGCCCTGTTCTCTAGATGCTTCGCAGCAGTGTGCTTGTGTGAGGAGGAACAGTCCAGAGAGGCCGAGCCACCACCGTGGTCACCCAGCGACAGAGCTAGGGCTCAGACTGTGTGTGTATGTGTGTGTCTGTCTCTCTGTGTATCTCTGGATGTGTCTGTGTGTGTGTGTCTCTGCTGTGGTGGGCGCCAGGTCTGGTGCAATCCAGGGAGTGGCTACCATGCTGAGATTAGCGGGGGGTGGTGGGGATGGGGACCCCAGTGTGTGGAGCAGTGGCGGGTGCTGATTTGGGGCCAGGAGGTCATGCTGGGGCTCAGGTACCGCTGGTCCGTCTGCCAGGCTGGTACTGCTCTGGCCCATCCTTTTCCTGCTGTCCTCGGCCGGGAACCCTACAGCCCCTCCTGGGCTCAGTCTGCCTGCTGCAAGGGGCCTGGGTCAGCAGGCATTAGCTCTTGTGCTTGCGACAACATACCTGAGAAAAACCACTCAGAAGGAGGAGGCGTTGGTTCTTTGGCTCCTGATTCAGAGGTTTCTGTCCAGGGTCACTTGGCCCTGTTGCTTTGGGCCCATGGTGGTGCAGGACATCTTAGCGGGAGTATGTGGTGGAACAAAAGCCCCTCACCTCACAGTGGCCAGGAAGCAGAGAGAGTGGAAGAGACCAGCACGGTACCCTTCCAAGGGCACGGCCCAGCGACCCACTTCCTGCCCCAGAGTCCACCTCCTCCCCAGAGCAACCTCCTTAGTCCTCCTCCCGGGCGGGGACTAAGCCTTTAGCACTGGCCTGTGGGGACACGGAAGAGCCAAACCCTGGCAGCAGGGTGTCACTCCCAAGGTGCCGGGCATGAGAGCAGGCCACACTGTCTCGTGTGTTCAGAGTGGGAAGATCTGAGAGGTGTCCAGGATGGCGGCCCTGCTCCTTGCCCAGCTGAGCTGCAAGGCAGTGTCTTTCCTGCGTCTGGGAGGCTGGGTGCTGTCTTCCCCGAGGAACACCGACACAGAACTCTCAGCAGAACGCTCAGACACCAAATCCAACGGCACTGAAAGATGACCACACTCACGGTCTCACCATCCCAGGGACTGAGGAGGCCCCACCGCACCAGCCACAGGGAGAGGACAGCAAAATGGAGTGTCAGGAGACCCACAGGGCTCTTGACCAGGTCCAGCAGCCATTCGCCATCAAGGAAAAACCTAAAAAGTTATGTGTGGAAAGAATGTACCTCGTGGCTGTGAGGGCCACATACCACAGACCCACAGCCCGCGTCAGGCCGAACAGGACGAAGCTGGAATCACCTCCTCGAAGATCAAGAGGGAGATGAGGAAAGGAAAAAAGAGGGAAGCTAAGGGCATCTAAGTCGGGAAGGAGCAAGTCAAGTCCTCGGCAGAAACTGCCGGATCCCGTCAGTGAAGTCAGTTAGGCTGCAAAGCCAGCCTGAAAGCAATAGATTTCCATGCACCAGTAATGAAATGCTGAGAAAGAAATGAAGAAAGCAATTTCATTCACAGTAGCTTCCAAAAATTCCCAAGAATAAAGTTAACCAAGGAATTAAATGATCTACAATGAAAATTGCAGAACCCTTATGAAAGAAATTGAGGATGCTTTGAGAACCCAGGAACGCTCCCATTTTGAGGATTAGAAGAATTGACATTGTTAGAATGTGCCCCCAGAGCTGGCTGTGGACTTAATGTGTGCTTCACCAATGGCATACTTCACGAAAATAAAAAATACTCCTACGTGGGACCAGAGGAGACCCTGACTAACCAAAGAAATCCTGAGCGGGCGTGGGGCGCACGCCTGTAATCCAAGCGACTTGGGAGGCTGAGTCAGGAGGATCGTGAGTTCAAAGCCAGCCTCAGCAACTTAGTGAGGCCCTTAGCAACTCAGTGAGACCCTGTCTCTAAATAAATACAAAATAGGGCTGGGGATGTGGCTCAGTGGTGGAGTGTCCCTGGGTTCAATCCCTGGTTCCAAAAAAAAAAAAAAAAAAACAAAAAAAAAGAAAAGAAAAAGAAATCCTGAACAAAGAACTTCACTACAGGGACTGCAGTTCCTGTTCTCGAAACATGCCACAGAGTGACAGTAGCCCAAACTGCATGGTGTTGGCATGGAAACGGACGCAGAGACCAAGGGGACAGGACAGAGAACCTGGAAGCACATCCGTGTGCCTCGGCCAACCGAGTTTACAAGGGCAGCAGCAGCATACGCTGGAGAAGGGAAAGTCCCCTCTGTGCTGGAGCTGGAAACCTGGTGCCCTTATGCAGAAGAAACTGACCCCTGCTTCTGGCCATGTGCAAAGGTCCACTCAAAGTGGATTGAAGACTTGAACGTAAGACCCAAATCACGAAACTACTAGAAGGAAACACAAGATCATTTGGGTGTGACCCCAAAATATAGGCAGCTAAAGCAAAACTTGGCAAATGGGATGACCTCAAAGTCAAGGCCACACTGCCAAGGGCACTTGAGTGGGACACCGCGGCAGGGTGGGAGAGGTGTTTGTCATCGACAGTGCTCAGTATCCACAGAACGAGGGCTGAGGACCTCCTTACCAGATGGGCCGGGGCCTCACAGACGTTCCTGAAGAGAGGGCGTTCAAGTGGTCACCAAACAGAGGAAAAGGGTCGCCACTAACAAGACCCCAGCAGGGTGCCTCCCGCCCAGTTAGGACGCTGTTATCCAAAAGAGAGGACGCAAATGCTGCCGGGGGTGGAGGAGGCGCGCTCACACTGGTGGGGAGGCAGGTAGTGCGGCTTCCGTGGGCACACGAGGTCCCCTCCGAGGGCCGGAGGAACTGCCACGGCCCGGCAGGCCCCTCTGAGCACGCGCCCCAGGAGGGAGCTCAGTGCTGGCCGCTGCGCCGTGAACTGCAGGCACGATGCAGACCGACCTGAGCTGCATGGAGCAAGCGCCATGTGTCACCAACGGGTGATCATCCAGGCGGACAGGAGCGGAGTGCTGTCCTCTGCAACGACACCGATGAGCCCCGAGGACCTGACCTTACGTGAGAGAAGCAGGCACAGGAAGACAAGGGTGCGAGTTCTCCCTCACGTGTGGAAGCTGCAGTGCTGATCTGAGAGAGGAGAGCGGAATGGGGCCAGCGCCTGGGAAGGGTGTGGAGGCGAGGGGCGGGTGGGCAGCAGGCTCCGGGGAGAGCCGCTCTCACTTTCCACGCACGGGAGGTCGACGGAGCAGCAGCTAATGGAGCGTTTCCAAACAGCCAGCGAGGGATTTCTAACGTTCCCCCCGAGCGTCGAGGTGGAGGTGCCGAGGGCCTGCTGCGGTCCTATCCCGGTACAGCCGCGCTCAGATGTCCCCGGCACCCAGGATGCGCACTGTGACCAGTGCCAACTAAAGCAAAGTATTGAAGTTGTCTTTCTGATGTGGACTGATGGCAACTCCGGGTGCAGTTATTTGGTCAAACAAGGGCATTCGAAGACGTGGTCAGGCCAGTGTTGGTCCTTTGCTTGGCCAGTGTTCTCCAGAGGAACAGCTAGAGCTGATGTATGAGCACATATGCTAACACATGCAGAGCAGAGGTGAGAATTCCAAGGCTGCAGCCAGCCTGAGCTGAGGCCCAGAGGAGAAGTGCCAGCTCCAAGGAGGTCATGGACACTTAGCCAGCCTGCTCCCTCCAGCCCTTCAGGGGCTGGGTGATGCCCCCATGGTACAGGGCAGTGCTTCACTCAGTCCCCTGGCCTGAGCTTCAGCCTGTCCAAAACACACAGACACACGTAGAAGAATGTTCCACCAAATGCTGGGGTGCCCAGGGACCTGGACATGTCGACACTTGGAATGAAGCTTCAGAGGACCTCAGAACTGCTGTCCAAGAGTTTGCTCTGCCAAGATCCGGAAGCAAAGTGCAGCCTGACCTCCTCCTCTCCTATTGGAGGCCAGCAAACACGGTGACTGCCAGCTGTCCAGGTGCTCCTCAGTGCCCGCTCTGCCAGGCCTCCCATGTGGGCTTCTGCCCCTTAGAGTTCAGTGCCCTGACTGGGCATCCTGAAGGGACTGGCTCTCCTCAACACAGGCCTGCTGCGTAGTCCAAATGCAGCACCTTGTCTTAGAACCTGGTTCCACAGAAGGATGCTTAAGAGTGAGGGCTTCAGGGCAGACTGTCTGCTGCTGGGACTTAGTTGGTGGCTCCCCTCCTGCCCCACGTCTGAGCTGTGGTGTCCACAGCAGTAGGCCGAGAGCACCTGGTGCGTGTGTAGGTGAAGTTGGGCCCCCTCCGGCACAGTGGGCCTCCATCCTCCTCCATGTGGGGTGCACGGCAAGCCCGTGCCCTCGGGGACCCCTAACCACAGGCAGGGTGGCCAAGCCAGGCAGTGAGATCCTGGAGAGAGGCCCTGCACAGGGAGGGCTGGGAGGAGGCTCCCAGGTGGAGGCAGCCAGGAGGCCAGGTGGGGCTCTGAGAGAGGGTGGAGGCAGTGGGAGAGCCAGGAGGACCCCTCGAGGTGGAGGTGCCTTGTTAGCCACTGTCTGAGAGTGGCCAGATGAAGCTGAGGGGGACTCAGGTATGGGTGATGTGCCAGTGGTCTGGAATCCAGGGGTCACTGAGGGCAGAGGTCATTCCTGAACAGGTGGAAGCCACACCTCTGGGGCCCAGGAGGTGCTCCATGCCACGCTGCTGTCGGCTGTGCTCCACTTGAGCTCTCTGCCCTGTTGCTCATGGAGATGGGCAACAGCCTGTGTGACCCAGAGGCGTGGGACAGTGCTTGGGCCTCTGACTTCCAGTCTGAAGCACGCGGAGTGGGAGAGGAGAGGAAGCCTTGTGGTGCACGTGGGCGGTATGAGCCCTGCTGCTCTCCCGCAGGGCGTGACGCACGCCTCCTGGTCTCCTGACCCTTCCTGCACTGAGCCTCCGTGGGGAGGAGGGGGTCAGGGCTGAGGCCGTGTGGTGGGCCTGCCCCTGTGGTGGCCGGGGGAGCCCAGGGGCCCCAGCTGGTGCCGGGGTCTGTCCTGCCAGGAGGAGGCACGCCCTACCTGTCCCTGCGCTCCTCTGGGCCAGGCTGCAGCGGGCGGTCCTTGGGCGTCTCGCCTGGGTGGGCAGGTTTGCAGCTCGGCTGGTGTGGCGGGAGTTCTTTCCAAACGCTGATTCTGGAAATAAACTAGAACGTCCTGAATGGACTCGCTGTTTGTGTCCCCCAAAGTTCACTCGTGGAGGCCCCTCCCCAACGTGGTGCAGGGGGCGATGAGGGCACAGGGGCGGGCAAGGCGGGCTTGGTGCCCTTGCAGGGCCAGAAGGCTCTCCTGGGACGCAGGGCCGTGTCAGCTGCAGGGCCGTCCAGCCTCCAGAGCGGAGTGATGCCGGCAAGCACTGTGTGCATTTTCCGTACCAGCCTGAACAGAGACGTGCTGCTCCTGTATGGCCCTGAGTCGTGGCCACTGCTGGTGGCAGGCCTTAGAGACACCCTTACCCTGCCCCAAGTGCACCGTGGACTGTGAGATGCCACCTGACGATGCTGACCTGGGGCTCCGTGGGGCTGCCCGCGGCGTCGGTGCAGCCTGGTGAGCGCGGAGGGAGGGCGTGGGCTCTGGCGATGGAACCCAAGGGCCTCAGTGTCTCCCTGGGGTTGGGCCTCAGCGGCAGGGCTGTGGCAGAGCTCTTGCCAAGCACGTGAGACACTGGGTTCAACCCTCAGCACCACGTCAAACAACAAGCGAAGATATCGTGTCCGTCTACAATTACAGATATTTAATATCGTCGTCTTGTCACCCGCAACAAAGACGCGATCCCAAGAATGTGCATGCAACTCTTTATTTTGTGCGCGCGTTTCTTTCCTCTATCGTCTTCGTCTTCTTCCCTTCTTCTTCTTCTTCGCTCTCTCTCTTATACCCTCAGTTGACCAATCACAGAACTTTCACGTGAAGCAAGCATGGGCAAGCATAGACAAAGGCTTAAAGCACGAACCGGACACACGTGTGGCCAGTTTACAATCAATCGATAGGAATAACTTTCGCAAAGATACACTTGTTTACTCCATGGCAACAGCAAAACTGGCACACCGCCAGGTGCCATCTTAAGAGACCATAGGGAGTGTCCGGACCACCCCAACAATTTAAAAAAAGAAGGGCTTTGAAGCGGCGTCCCTGCTCCCCAGGATGTTGACCCAGCCCGTTAGTGGTGCCAGTGAGTGCGATCTAGTCCAGCCACGTAGAGGTAAAAGCCCCTCAGTGGAGGGGAAGTAGAGTAGACCAAGGGCCAAGGGACCCCCAGAGGTAGTAAGGCCCACAGAGGGGCCTCCTCAGGGCCTGTGAATGTGGCCCAGGCTCTGGTCCAGCCCACACTGCCAGGCCTCAGGTGGGGGAGAAGCCTCCACTGGTCACTATGCCAGTGTGGTGTGGGCTCCAAGCCTCCTCCACCGGTCCTGGCCTCCACCCTCCTAGGGCCTTGATTTGGAGTCTAGCCTCTTAAAGCCCGAGGCCTGATGTCCTGTGCTGAAGTCACGCTGCAGAGACCACAGCTCCTGAGAGTGGGCAGGGCCATGGAGTCCACCCTCACCTCCATCCCATCCTGGCATGTTCCTCCCGGGGCTGGTAGCCTCCGGAGGTCCATGGAGGCCAGTGGCCCACGTCAGGGAGCAGCCTGCCGTGTCCCCAGAGGCTTCTGTGTTCCTCCTGGAATGTGGCTCAGTGGCTGTGGCTTGTGCCACACCTTCTTGGCACCTGTGGCTTAAGGAGGTCATTCTGTCCCTGGCCACCTGGGCACCAGCCCCAGGGATAAATTATCTACTTTTCAACAAGGGCAGGAGAACGGGAGGCCCAGTGGCACAGAGGGAAGTGCCAGGAGTGCATGGTGGTGCCAGGCCTGTCTGGGCAGCTGCAGGGCCATGGAGCCCCCGGGAGAGCAGGGAGGAGGAGGGACCTCAGACTGCCCCTCGCCTGGCCCCCATGAAGCCATGTGGCCCAAATGGGCTCTGAAGGAGGTTTCAGCTTCTGCTTGTTCTTAAATCAGACCCCCGGGAGGCAGGGAGGGGAAGAGGCAGAGGGTGGCAAAGGCTGATGGAGCAGTGGTAGCCCCTCTGGGGACACAGGGTGGTCAGATCACCGGAGGAGGGTGACCCGGGTTCCCGTGTCTTCATTTTGGAACGTTGTCACTGGAGGCGTCTGTTCTCTACCGAGCTGGGATGCCCTGTCCTTGGGCCCGTCTGCCTGGACAGGCCCTCCTGGCTGCAGTTAGGAGACAGCAACTCCCGAGAAACCCTGGTGTGCAGAGCAGCTTGGCGTCCACAGGGCCTCTGCTTCCCAGCTGGAGACGAGCTGGGCTGTCTCCTCAACGTACCTGGATTTGAAGAAAGAGCCTCCTCACGGTGTCATGCCCTTCCCGCCACGCAGCACTGGCCCTGAGCGGAGCTGGCTGGTGCAGAGCAAGGTACCTGGCCAGGCCTTTAGGCTGGACTGCAGGGGCTGAGGTCTGCAGGTCCTGCCTGATGGCCTTGAGGTCCCTGGAGAAGGAAGTGGCGGGCGGCCTGTCAGGCACTCAGCTGGGTTATAAATAGCGCTTGCATCTCCCTGTTCCCCACTGACAGACGCGGAGACCACCCACGTCTGGCTCATTTTGGGATGTTTTGCGTCAACTTGGTTCCAAAATAGGATTCTTCTTTCATGGAAAAGAAGCCAGAGCCGCTGGCGAGATGTTTGTCCAATGCGCCCTTCTTCCCGCCATTCTCCCGCGCGGCGTCTTTGCTGGAGATGCAGGAGGAGAACCTGGACAAGTGCAGAGTGGACCAGAGTGGACGCCGCCTGCCCCTGCTGGCCGCTCTGGTCTGAACAGTCTCCGCCTCTCGCCTGCACGGCTTCGGGACACCTGCTCCAGGACAGCCCAGCCTCCCGAGCAGGGTCTTTGGTCACCCTGTTGGCCACCGTGGGGAACCTGGTCCTTGAGCTTGACGGGTGCTGGGGAGCAAGTGGCAGGGTGTGTCCCAGAGGGGCCTCCTGGGGGTCCGATTCATCTCCATGTTTGCGGCGGCTGGCTGACCCCCGGAGCCCCGCCTGGTGGGTGGGAAGTGCTGCCCCACGCTGGCAGGAGCAGGGCTCAGGTGGGCATCTGAGGCTTCTCCAGGCAGGACGCTGGCCGCTAGGAGGCTGGCCCCACTTCCCCACTCCCTCCCTGAGTGGACCTGGGAAGGACCCGGGGAGACCATGCAGCTCTGGCCCGCTCCGCCCAGGCCAATGCTAGGGCTTTATTTAAAGCCGGCACAGAGAACTCCGTCCCCTGCATCCTCGTGGTGGACAGGATGCTCCGGGAAGCAAGCCATTCTCAGAAGGCCAGTGCCGTGAGGTGCTCCTGCATCCGTCCAGGGAGAGGGGAGTGGGCAGAGGCCGGGAGCCTGGAGAGGCTGGGAGCATGCTTCTTGGGACAGAGCTTCAGCTGGGAAGAAGCTCCAGGCGGCAGTCAAGGGAGTTGCTGCAGGCCACTGAGCCGAGGTGAAAGTGGACCTCACGTCGTGTGGCATGTATCCCACCTTTAGAAACGTACAGTTGTGTTATTCACAAAAGCAGAAAGCGGAACGCCACACACCAACACAGCAGCGCAAAGAGAAACTCACTTTCTCTGTGAGAACCACAGGCTCAATCTGTCCCTGGTGGTCTCTGCCAGCGGGCAGCCCGGAGGCCCTGGAGGGCACTGCCGTCACTTCCCAGGGCTGCTCAGCCTGTGCCTGCACCGTGGAGTGGACAGCAGGGTCACCCCTGCCCAGCCACCCGCCCCACCCCGGCCTGAGCCTGTGCCCTCCTGTCCTGGTCTGCAGTTTGGCATGGCCAGTGCTGCTGGGCTCTGAGACAGGGAGTATGAGCCATGTCCTGCTGTAGTTGCCAGCGTCCAGCTTCTGAGAACTTGAGTGGCAGCAGGGGCCACTGGGCCCTTTGGGCAGGGATTTGGGGCAGGGATTCTGTCCAGGGTGATTGTGGCAGTTCCCTCCGACACGGCCTTTGGTGTAAGAGTAATAATCCACCTGTGCCTCGGGCTCCTGCGTCAGGGGGACAGGTGAGGCAGCAGGACCTGGCTCCAAGGGTGTTTGCGTGAGGCTGTGTTCTTCAGTGTCCTTCAACCAGTGAAGACCTTGACCCTCAGCTCTGGGGCCTGGGACACTGCGACTCCCACTCGCACTCCCTTTGAAGGGTGCTGGACCCCAGCACTGTCCCATGACACTGTGTGGGAAGCAGAGGAGCTCTGCCTCAGTGACCATCCAGACTGATGTGCAGGGCCTTGCCTGGGGCAGGTGGACCCTGGAGCCCTGGCAGGAGGCTCTGTGCTGCTCCCTGGATGGAGCCTGCCGATTCCAGACTGTTATGGGTGGACGTCAGGTGTCCCCAAAAGCTCACCTGTGAGACAGTGCAAGAAGGGTTGGAGGAGACATGATTGGGCTCTAGTCTCAACCTAGTCAGTGGATGGATCCCTGATGGGCTGAGTGGTGACTGGAGGCGGGGCGGGGGCGGGGGGGTGTGGCTGGAGGGCGTGGTCCCCTGGGGCGTGGCTCTGGGGTACCTGTTTGTATCTGGAGAGTGGAGTCTCACTCCGAGTCCTGATCGTGATGGGAGCTTGCTGTCTGTGGACTGAGACCTCAAATAAACTTTTCTTCCCTAAAATTGTTCTAGTCAGATCCTTTAGTTACGCAGTGAAATAGCTGACTAAAACAGACCCTTCCTCTCCTGCCGTCCTGCGGCCAGGGACCCCCGTTAAGACGTTGGCAGGTTGGAAATTGGCTGGCATGTCTCCCTGGGGGTCTGAGGGCAGTGTGGGTTTCCTGATGCAGCTCCCTGGAGGTCTGCTGGCCACAGACCCTGGGTCCCTGCAGGATGAGTGGTGGGCTTAGCTGTGTCGTGGGTCTGCTCCTCAGTGGATGCCCCACCTACTGGGAGATGCAGGGGTGCTAAGGTGCTGATGTGTGCCGTGTGTTGGAGTCACCAGGCACCCTGGTGGACTGCCACTCAGAAGTCAGCTGCTGGAGGCCAAGCGTCCAGCAAAGGCCTGTGGTGCTGATGTCCTGGTTGGCATGCAACAGAGGCATCCTGGGTGTCTTGGTGTGAAAGTGACCTCCGAGCTCCTGGGTAGCCAGAGCAGGAGCAAACTCAGCAGGTCACACACCTGGGGCAGGTCCCTTCTGGGTCTGGTTTCCCAGCCAGCCCCGTGGCCCTGCCCCTCTTCCTGTTTGCCTGGCTCACATGCTAGTTGCTGGTGCCCCAGTTTCAGCCTACAGTACTTGCAAGAAATGATTGCCAAATTGCATCCTGTAGCTTTGGAAATTCTATACTCAAGAATTTGAAAATCTTGAAGCAAGCAGGGACATCACAAGAAAACTGGGTGTTGGCATTTCCAGCTGGGAGAGAATTCGCTGGTCACCCGCTTCTGGGTTTCATCAAGACCACAGACTCTCACATGGCTACCCCCAGCTCCCACCAGCTGCCCACAGGAGAAGAAAACAGCCCTGATGATATTTCAAGATGGCGCTGACTGAGGCCCCGAGGGGTCCCATTCAGATGGGGGAGTGATGCCCATCAGTCCCAGGAAGGGTGAGAACATGGACAGACAAAGCTGTGCAGCTCTCCTCGAACAAATGAGAAAATGGTAGAAAGGGCTACAAGTAGGTATTTGCACTTGCTGGGAAGCATGGCCCGTCCTGCCTGGCGCTGGCCTGCCTGGCCCTCTGGGCTCAGGAACTCCGATCCCCTGAAGCAGGGGTCTGCGACTCGTGCTCCTGGTTGAAGAGTGGATGGCTAGAGCCTCAAGGATTTTATGTCTGGCTCCTTAATTAGCAAACAAGATCCAGCCAGAGCTAGAGGTGGGCACAGAGAAGTGCAGTGCCCGTGAGGCGGACTTGGCGCAGCGGCTCCGTGCCCGAGTGGACCCTGCTCGCCACAGGGGCCTGGAGGGGCTGCAGCTTCCAGAGAGCCAGGGGGCAGATGCCCTGCCGTGTCCAGCTGGAGAGCTCCAGCTGGGCAGGGCTTTGGCCACAGGAGGGGGAAAGCTGGTGTGAGGGAGTGTGAGCAAGGACCCTTGGCCCAGCAGGGTGTGGGCAGCCTCCCTGTCCTGGAGCCGAGCTCCTCGCACCGGGTCTCGCCGGGTCTCACCAGCAGCCTCCGTCTGTCAGGCCGTGTGGAGGCAGGCACACACACTTGCTCCCCACCAGGACCCTGCGCCTTACTCCTGGGGGTGCTCGTTGTCCTCATGACCCCCAGCCCAGGTGTCCCGCCTCTGGGGCAGCCTCACTGTGTTGAAGTGGACAGAAGAGGCTGCACACCTGAGGAATTTTCAGGAAGCAGGTTTATGGACTGCAGGCTCCAGAGGTGGCTCAGGCCTGAGAGTTCTTCCTCTGAACAATGAGTACAGACTTCTTTGAACTTTATACCAGTGGTGGGGAGGAGGCCGGGAGGAGGCCAGGAGGAGGCCGGAGGCTCACGTGACCAGCGCGCTGTGTTCCACCCTCTGGACGGACGGCTTCGCAGGCTTTTCCGCAGCCTGGCGTTTACAAACAGAAGGGAGCTCCAAGCCACAGTGCCTTCTGCAGGTTTTTGCTGATAGCTGATGTCCTGTGCAAAGACCTCTCTGAATTTACATGCCACAAGTGCAGTGGGGTGTCTGCTGAATTATGGAAGGGTCTTCTGGGCGGGGGTCTCTGGCCTGCTTCAATGTGGCATGTCAGCATTGTCCATGCTGGGCAGGGAGGGGCTCTGCCGAGGGTCTCTGGGCACTTTCCCCCTGACGGTGCTGTCTGGGTTTGGGGGCCCTTTGGTGGGGACAGAGCCACAGCACGTAGTTGAGCCCACTGCCCGAGCTGCTCCTGGGCACACTTCCTGTGCTGTGCTGCGTCAATGAGGTGCCACTCTGTTCCTTGTCCCAACCCTGGCTTGTCTGAGGGTCAACAGGCTTCATCCGAGGCTGGTGTGTTCTGACAGCATTTGGAGGGCAGATGGGCATGGACGGGACTGGACACGGACCTGATTCTCAGTCTCCCTGCTCAGGGGTGAGTGCTCTGTGGCTTTGCTGGTGGCAGCACGCCACGGACTTGGGAGCGCCAGCCCTGCTCCCTGCTCCCTGCTGGTCTGGTCCTCGCTCCTCCATGTGTTGGTTTCGGAGCATGAGCTGCTCGGGATGCCCATGCCTGTCCCCACCTGCCTCCCCTACTCCCCATCCTGGTCTTGTCTTTGTCCCCACCTCGTACCCATCCCTCCCACATGGTCCCCACTCCTTGGTTGTGTCTGCTTGTGGTGGGCTGGGTCCCTGAGTGTGGTGGCCTGAGCACAGTGGGGGCGGGTGCTGGGGGTCACATGCACGGCAGTGAATTTGGGAAGGGTCCCCTTGGCGGGTCCGCGTGGTGTAAGAAGAAACCAGGCAGGAAGCAGACGGCTCCTCTGAGGAGCTTGTCGAGGCCCGTGGGGTTGTGTGGGGGCTGCTCGTTCGCCTGCCCTCGTGTGGCTGCGTCGCCCAGGCAGGTCCCTGGGATTTGGGGAGTTGAGCTGTTCCTGGTTACGCTTTTAAAGAATGATGGCAAGATAAAGCGTTCTCATTTTATTTAAGTGAAAGTTTTATAAAGGGGAATGGGAACCACTCTAACCCCCAAACAAGGCCACCATCTAATGGAAACTGTCCCCAAGTCTGCCTGGGACGTGTAGAGGCAGGTTTCACAGACCTGGGGAAGCGCGCAGGGGCAGGGCCTCGGTGCGGCAGGGG